>RJWH01003302.1:0-163732 GCA_004363575.1 Solenodon paradoxus | reverse complement strand
GTGAGTAGGCAGGCAGGCAGAAGAGAGAAGAAATGTTTTGTTTATTGTTCATCTTGGTTGCTTCCCTAGGCTTGAACCGAAGACCTTAGGATGTATATGGACTATGCCCTGGTGAACTAAACTGCTAGGCCACCAGGGTGTGCCAAATCTCATACTTTTGTTTATAATGTAGTCTATCCTTTCTAACTCAGTGTTGCAGTGTGTGTGTGTGTGTGTGTGTGTGTGTGTGTGTGTGTGTGAGTGTGTAAAGGTGCAGGCAGGAAGAGAAAAGGAATAAGCATCTTTATTTATTTTATTTAGTTTATTCCTGGTGACTGACCCTAGCCTGGTTTGTGAACCTGGGTGCCTGGAAGATATATGCACAGTGTTCAGCCATTGGCAGCAGACCAATTGGCTAGGCCACCAGGGTGTGCCAGTGTGTTATCTTTTTATCTCGTTTGTGAAAGAGAAAACAGATGTAGAGTGATTTCTGAGTTGTCTATTCACTAATTAGTGGTCAACCTGAGGATGTTACCCATCTGCTGGTCCTGCTCCATGTACTCTCCCCTGCATCTTACAGTGTTTCAGTGACAGGTCACATTCTACCACTCCATGTAGCATGATTTTTGGTATCAAATGCATTTCTTGAAAACGTTAAAAGACTCCAGAAACAAACAACAAAAAATGTAAGAAAAAAATACTTAGGTTTTATCCTTTTCTAATTCCACTTTGCCTAGTTAGAAAATAGAACAGCTACACTTTTTGGATGCTTACAAACAGTATGCTAATACTATGTTTACATGTTTACACTAAGTAAACCTCTTATCTCTGCTAAGGGGTTTGCAGTTATGGAAACTGAGGCATTGAGTTTAGGGCATTATCATCCTTTAAAAAAAAAACCAGAAATTAAGCCTCAGAAAAGTTAGAAGTCTTACTCAAGATCACATAATAAGAAACCGGTAGGACTAAGATAGCTCCATTTGATTCCAGCTCCTAGCCACTATGAAAACTTTCTCTCTGAGCAATAAACTATTTTTCTAAATTTTAGATCTGAATTAATTTTCAGAAATCAGTCAGTGGAAATTTATATAACCCAAATAAGTTGATAATACATCAGTAACCCCTGTAATATAAACTGTATGTTAATATAAAACATCCCTTTTAGAATTTTTGGCTCTTTCACCTTTTAAATTCTTCTACCTTTGTATATTTTTTGGTTCTTATACTATCCTTAGCTCTTATATATCACTAACTTTGCTTTGTAATATTCCTTGTATACTGTATTCTCACTGTTCTCTCCCCTACTTTTCTTACTAAATATCTTGCTTTTTTTCTCAACTAATCAAAAATATGCAGCTGAAATGTTTCCACTATTGTATTTAATAATAATAATATGTAATAATCTAGTTCCTAATGATAAGTTTTCATAGTGGATGAAAGATCATACAGTATTTTCTTAAACAGAAAAATCTCCTCAAAACCCCAAATAACTCCTTTACTAATTTTTATGGTCCTTAATTGCTGCTAATATTTGATGTTAAATTTTAGTATCTTATAAATGAAGGCTGTTTTATGCATGCTTAAGATATGCATGCTTAAGATAAAGGGCTGATATTTTTTAATTTTTATTTTTAAATAGAGGTAACTTTGATTTAAAATACAGTTTAAGTTTTAAATGTTCATTCTTCATTGAATATGCAACTGATTTTTACTGATTTTTAATAGCAAAAAATTGTTTTTCTTTCAATCTACTTTTTAATTTTTTCCTCTTTGCTTTTCTACTTTTAAGCATGTTTTTTCATTTGATTAACATGTACCAAAGTTTGTCTCATTTCATCTACATCCTAGTGCTAGAAAACATTCTCATTCTCCTGTGCATTAATAATACTGACCTTCCTTCTTGGAGCGGTGGGTAAAAGGGCTTTTATTTTAATAGATTTTGGAAATGGTGTCAGAATCCAAGCTTTCATTACTATAGCAACAGAGAATAATGGAAAGACTAAATGTCAAATACTTTCAATGTTACCATAGTGACAATCAGTTGCTTTACCTAGTATGTTTGCTATTATATTCTGGTCAGTTTTTATAATATGCTCATCTGTATGAATGCTCAAAAAGAGGTGGGGGGGTAGAGTCAAAAAATCATTTAATAAAGATACCCTTCAAGAGAAGACAGCAATTTGTTTTATTGTCCATTATTTAATAAGAAACCCACAGAGTCCACAAATATGCTATCAGGGAAATAGAAATTCTCATTTCTGTTCAAATAAGTATTCCTTCTATTTGCAGTCAGGGAAATTGAAGCTTGGTGTTTAAGGCATGTCCGTATTGTTATTTCATGCTATTTCAAACCATTTTCTTAGAGCTTCTGAAAATATGGAATTCTGCCACATTGAAATGGAAAACTTATTATTATTAAGCAGTGCCTTTGAAGGTACATACATGCCAGATAACTGTGCTCTAGACAAAATCATTAAAGCGGGCAATAATTTATTCTAGCTCCTCTAATTATCTTCTTTTTCCTTTCAGCAACCTACTTCCCTTGCTGACAAAGCATTCTCATTATAGTAACTCAACAAGGTCCTCTCTGTCTCCTAATTAGTGACCTTGATCTGTAGCTTTCTTTTCCTTTTCCCATAATAATGTCTTTTGATCATTTTATTTATATTTATATTGCTATATTAATTTTAGTATATTGAAATTGCACCTCAGTCTGTGTGTATTTCACACCACACCCACCAACAGAATTCTAGTGCCCTTTACCACCACCTTGATGCCTCCTTCCTTCCATTTCCTTCTTCCCACATCTTATAGCCCCAGTCATGCATCCTGTAAATTTTGTTGAGATTTATCTTTGTTTTGTTTCTTTATATTCCACACATGAGTGAAACTATCCTGTACTTCCATTTTACTTTGTGGCTTATTACGCTTACCATGATCCCCTCCAGTTCCATCCAGGTTGTTGCAAAAGACACGAGTATGTCTTTTTTAACAGCTGTGTAGAATTCCACTGAGTATTATATACCACAACTTCTTTATTCATTCTTCTGTCGACAGGCATTTAGATTATTTCTATGTCTTGGCTATTGTGATTTGTGCTGCTGTGAACATTAGAAAACAGATATATTTTCTAATTAGAGATTTTGTGTTCTCTGGGTAGATTCCTAGAAGTGGGATTGCTGGATTAAATGGCAGTTCTAACTTTGTTTTGTTTTGTTTTGTTTTGAGGAATCACCATACTGTTTTCCAAAGAGGTTGCACTAATTTATAATCCTCCCAACAGAGTAGTAGAAGAGTTCCTTTTTCGCTACACCTCCTCCAACACTTACTGTTTCTAGTCTATTGATGTAGGCCATTCTCAGTGCTATGAAGTGATATCTCATTGAGCTTTTTATTTGCATTTCTCTTAAGATGAATGATGTAAAGTGTTTTTTCATGTCTCTGTAAGTCATCTGTTTGTCCTCTCTAGTTAAGTGTCCATTCAGTTCTTCTGCCCATTTTTTGATTGGGTCTTTTGCTTTTTTGTTATTGAGGTGTATGAGCTCTTTATATATTTCTATGAGACCAAAGTGAAGGAGCCAAGGCTACACTCACTTTCACCACTGAAAATGCAATTCCTAATACAGTACCTGGCTGATAGTAAGACATAATAAATATTAGTTGAATGAATGCACTTCTACCAAATGATATCTTTTTAGACTCTCTGAGACTACTAGATGACTGGAATCCCAAATTCAAAATAATGTGTAAATAGGCAGTATTTGGATTACCCGTGGATTACTTTTCACAAAATATAGACAACTTTAAAAATGACCAGTATTTATAGGTTTATTTAGGAGGTGGCTGTTGGGAATTCAAAATACATTTTCCCCCTGTAGAACAATGTGCTAAGTGGTATTTAAGTTTCTGAGTTATCAGCAAAAATACATGTCATTTAGTGCCTCAGCTGTAAAAATAATAGTACCATTTCCATATTTTCTAATCCCTTTTATAAAATTGTTTCAGTAGATTAAAATTAACTCATATTTCCAATTCAGGATTTCAGGAACTTATCTCTACCAACTAGTGGTAGTTCTGGCAATAGAAGCATTACTAGGTACTAGAAATATCTTGACTGACTACACTTCTGTATTATGCAGGTTAAGTTTCCCTCAAGAATAGACACATCTTAATTCCTGGGCCATGTGAATATATGACCTTATATAGCAGAAGGAACTTTCTACCTGTGATTAAGGATTTTGAGATGGGGGAAAGATTCTGGGTTATCTTCATAGGCCCAACTTGATTATGTGGGTCTTTATAAGTAACAAAGGGAGAGAGTGTCAGAGCAATGAAGTGTAAAAAGACCCCACTAGCCTTCACTGAATCTGAAGAGGACATAAGGGTACTATGAACCAGGAAATATGGGCAACCACAGAAATTTTAAAAGGGAAGGAAGTGAATTTTAATCCAGTTTTGAATTCTGACCCCTAAAACTCTAACATAGTAGACATGTTCTTTTAAGCCTTCAAGTTCGCATTATAATTACAATAGTAGGCAACTAATGTGATTTCCACATCTACATAAAGGAAATGAACCTTCAAAGAGCAATGGTTCTGAAATGCTTTTGATTTGGCCCATCTAACTGCCTGTTAAAAACTCTACTCACTATCCATGCTGTCTAGTGAGCAAAAGAATCCAACTATATTAAAGAGAAACAAAATAATAAAAATGAGAAGGAACAATCATTAGAAGACGAACCCAGAAGAATTAAGAATTTTATAAATAAATTAAGTTAGCAGCAATTGAAAAAACCACACTCAGACAAAAACATATGATTACTTATCTTCTCTCTGAAAAATTTTGGGAATTCCAATTGTTATGGCAGAGCCTCCAGACAGCGAGAAGACTGACAGCTGGCACTCAAGTAGAGAAAAGCAGTTCATTGTACTGGTACTGGCCGAGGGATATTGTTACACAAAGCTGAGAAACGGAGGGGTTTAGGGGAGCTTCTTTTATGCTCTGAGGTAGAAATTCACCTCCTTGGCTACATGTGGTTTCTTTCTACTGGCAACTCTTATCAGTTATGTACAGATGCAGAGTGGAGAGGATGCTTATGTGTTCTTGGGCTTAGCTACAGCTTCCATAGTACTGTGGGAAATTTCTGGCAGACTACCTTTTGCATTGGGGCCAGGGAAAAGGTCTTCTACCACATTTTCCCCTCTTGATCCTCAAGCTGATTTACAGCCTTGGAGGTGGGAACAGGAGTGATAAGTTCTTCTGGCTACTTCCTGCTGAACGGGGATGTCGCAGAGTTCAACAGCTTGAGTCTTCTTCGCCCAGGGGTTATAATGACAGTTCGGTGACCTGGTCTGGAGTAACATCTGAGGCTTCAAGGTCTCTAGGTGAGAGAAGATAAGACAGGTAAGTAGGTTCAGGATGCAGGGACCAAATAAGAGTGCAAGTGACAATACTAGGAGGGACCCTGAGAGCAACAAGAGCCACGATAACCAACTGATGTTTCTGAACTAGGAGCTGCCAAGATCAGATGCATTTTCTCGAAGTTTCCTGACTCCTTTCCGTAGTTGCCGGGTTATGTCTCTGACAATTCTGGACCTATTAGCATAGAAACAGTTCTTATTGGTTGATATGCTGTACCTGTACAGTTATGTTTTTGGTAATGGGCAGTCTGCCCTTGTATGATGCATTGATTTGTGCTTGTCACATGTATTTCTCCTTGTCATTTATTTTATCTGGCAAATAAGTAACAGTTTGTGTTATAATCTGTGAGATACAGGTTCTGACCCTTGTTAAAACATTTGTAGTTTTTTTAATGGACCACGTTTGTAGAGCTGGTAGCCTGTCCTGCCAGTTGAGGTACCAGAGATGAAGGGGAGAGCTATAAGCAATAATGAGGGAAACATGTTAAGAGTGTTAGAGAAATATTCTAGCAGTAGTGAAGCATGGTGGCAGAAAGGGGACTGCCATAACCAATCTGCGTTGGCTGAGAAGCAACAGGCCCATGCAAGGGGCCCATGGAGCTGGCGAATAAGAGCAAAGGGGAGGAGCAGGGCCCAGAACAAGATGAGAAGGATAAAAAGGGTCAGGCTCCGCATCTGCTGGTCTCCCACATCTCTTCTGGAATGCGTGTGAGCTTGAGATGAGTGGGAGGCAGTTGTTGGGTGGTCTAGCTTGGATAGTGTCCAGAGGGGTCCTCCTTCCATACAAGTAGTCTGTCATTCAGCTGGTAGGCTGCTTTCACCCGAGAGTGGTGGATTCAGGTGTTCAGACCTGCAACTTTAAAAGCTTTTCCTCTTCTTCTTGTGCCCATTCCTTTTTCTGGGCCATGTATGTTGGAGGTGTAAATAGTTCTGGGACTAGCACGATCCTTGATGGTACTACCTGTTTTTTGTCTGCTTGTCTAGCTGCTGCATCTGCAAAGCAGTTTCCCTCTGATATCGAGTCCTTTCTTTTCTGGTGCCCCTTGCAGTGTGTGACTGCTATTTCCTTGGGTTCCCAAACTACCTCTAGTAGTTTTAGGATTTCTTCTTGATTTTTTATTTCTTTTCCCCCTGCTGTCAAAATTTTCTTTCCTTATATATAGCCCCATGTACATGCAGAGAGGCAAAGGCATAGTGCAAGTCAGTGTAGATGTTGATGCGTTTACCCTTGCTGAGTTCTAATGCCCTGACTAGGGCCCACAGTTCTGCTCTCTGGGCTGACCATCACTCAGGAAAGGTTTTTGCCTCTATAATCTCATAATCAGATACAACTGCATACCCAGAGTGTCTCTTGTCCTTATCCGTGAAACTACTACAATCTGTATAAAGAACAAGGTCAGGGTTTTTCAGGGGCCTGTCTCTCAGGTCTGGTGGGATAGAATAGACTTCATTAAGAACCTCTAGGCAGTCATTCTCTGGGGTTCCCACGGCAACAGGCAAGAAGGTGGCGGGGTTTAAGGTTTTTACTGCTTCCAACTGCACCTGTGGGTTTTTGCATAGAAGCCCTTGGTACTGGGTCATCCGGGCCTGAGTTAGCCAGTATTGTCCCTTGACATCCATAAGCATGATGACAGAATGGAGCACCTTAACATTTAGGTTTTGTCTCAATGTAAGCTTGTCTGCCTCTTTAACTAGCAGCCTAGTGGCTGCAAGAGCTCTAAGGCAAGGTGTCCAGCCTGCTGCAACTGGGTCAATCTGCTTTGACAGATAAGCTTGGTCTCTGCCAAGGCCCAAATTCTTGAGTCAGTACTCCCAGAGCTAACCCGTGTTTCTCAAGTACAAACAGGTTAAAGTCCCCTGCCACATCTGGGAGTTTCAAGGCCGGTGCCTCAGTGAGTTTTGTCTTTACAGTTGTGAATGCTTTTTCTTGTTCAGGTCCCCAAACAAGGGGTGCCTTCTCCTCTCCTTTGAGGACCTCATATAGGGGCTTTGCCAGCTCTGAAAACCCTGGCATTCATGTGTGACAGAATCCTGCTGCTTCTAGGAATTCTCGGATCTGTCTCTGAGTAGTGGAAACTGGGATGGCACATATTGCCTGCTTTCTCTCAGTCCCCAACTCCGTTTCCCTTGGGTGATCCAGAAGCCTAGATACTTCTTTCAAGCTTATTTGAGCCTTTTTCTTAGAGACCTGGTAGCCAGCTTCAGTCAAGACTGCAATAGGGCCCTTGTTCTTTCCCATCATTCAGCTCGAGTGGAGCTGGCTAGTAAGAGATCATCTACATATTGGAGTAAGATGCATCCTAAGCTCTGACCTGAAAACTTGGGAAGTTCAGATGCTAGTGCCCCACCGAACAGGGTTGGTGAGTTTTTGAACACTTGAGGCAGCCTGGTCCAAGTGAATTATCTTTTAGCCCCTGTGTTCGGGTTCTTCCACTCAGAGGCAAGCAGGGACTAGCTACTAGGCACCAGTTGAAGACAGAAAAACAAGTAAACCATTCTGCCTATGATGGTATGAGTCCTAGTAGGGTATTTGGTTTTGGAAGTGCCAAATGTAGGGTGATGACTGCTTCATAGATGGCATAGGTCCTGGACTAGACGGTGGTCATTTGTCCCTGGTTTCTTTACCTAAATCCAGTTGTGCTGAGCCATCTGCGTTCACTTTAGCCAGAAGATCTCTGTCCATCAGAGGTACTGGGCAGTCTGGCAGATACAAGAACTCATGGATTACTTGGTGGCTTTCCCACTGGCACCTTCAGGGGTCACAGAACAGTATGCAGGTCTTGGCTCTGGTACCCGCTATGATAGTGGCCTCACACTCTCAGAGGGGTGCTATTGTGTAGCTGCCGTATCAACTATAAAGTTTACAGTCTGGCCTCCAATTTTCATTTTGACTATGGGCTTGTGGGGCCGTAGTTAGAAAGAGCCCAGTTTGTCCTAATCAGAGTCTGTTCCTGCCAGCACCATCAGGTCTGCTTCAGGTGGCCTGGGCCAGTAGCAGCTAGGCAGGTTGGAAGAACCTGGTTTCCTTCTCTGATTGTTTGGACACTCTTTTTTTCCGGTGCTCCACTTTCTTGTAATATGCACACTGGTCCCGACCTAGTGGAGCCTTCCTCCCTAGTCCTTTGGCCCTTGTCTTGTAACCTCCCTTTTTCATGGCAAGAGGGGGTTGTCCTAAGGCAACTGCTAGAAGGTTTCATTTTTTTCCCAGCTGCTTGTCAGTCTTCTTCCTCAGTGCTCTGTCCTGACTAATGAAGCTTACATTAGGCTGAGCCTGGTCAACAAAGGCAGTCTTAACCATTTTTTAGTTTCTGGGGCCTCAGGAACAAGGAAATATAGACTCTAAATATAGTCTCTCATAAAAGTCTGCTTGACTTTCCTCTGGTTTGTGGTGGACCTCTAAGGTCTTAGCCATGTTAGTGGACTTCTTAGCTCCTGCTCAGATTCCCTGGAGGAAAGCCTGGCGATATCTCTTCAATTGATTTCTCCCTTGAAGATTAATGATCTCTTCTTCCTTTGAGGCATCTATTCCTCTTCTGGCGGATTAAAATCTTACACTGTCCCTGACCATTAACACAGAGCCGGACCCACGGAGGCCTAACTCAGGCAATTTCTAACCACTGGTCTATATGTGGAAACTGATCAGGGTGGCCTGGGTCACCTGTCACAACTTGTGTAAATAGCCCTCACTGTGGGGAGAGCTAAGGTCTCCTCTGATGGCCATCCTACTCCAAAGGCTGGCCATTTTAATTCACATAATTGGCATAATTTTAAGGGATCAATTTGATGTCATAATCACTTGTAAATCCCTTCTTAAAGTTTTTAACATGCATTCTAAAACAGTGCATTCAGAAGGATTCCTTCCCATGATTGTGGACAATAGGTCCCTCCCAGTGAATGGAGATGCAAGACAAACAGGAAAACTTTCACTCAGTCCTTCTGATCATTCCCCTCTGGGGACTTAGATGCCTCTTAGCTTTCAAGGTATGTCAGTATAAACTCCTGACCCAATCGACACTGCTAGGAGGAACTGAATTTCTTCAGTTCCCCAAGTGTTGACAGCACCTTAAGCCATATGAGGTCATCACAGAACCACAGATTGGGACTCAAACAGACTCGGTAGCTGTCGTGTGGAGTAGAACATTCATTCTCACATTCACACACAGTCAGTCAGAGTTTGACTTCCACCCAGGAAAGTCCCTATTCTCAGAGGCAACTAAGTTGCCTAACGGGTGTTGAAGTCCTTCCACCATGTATGACGGGCCTGAACTCGGACTGGATCCCCGGGGACACTTACCAGTCAGACATCTGGTCCCAAAAGGCTTTTCTCTCCTTTCCTGAGTCCACTGGGGCACAAAAGGAAATCTGATCCTGCCAGACCTGATATAGACTGGGACCCAGAAATTACCTGGTGGCGCAGTTCCTCCACCCCGGGTCTGGGCGGGAGGACTCACCTCTGGCCGCCATCAACAGCGGCAGCAAAGGGCCAGCATGGCTGATGATCTTCCCGGCCAATGCCACCAAATGTTATGGCAGAACCTCCAGATGGCAAGAAGACTGACACCTGGCACTCAAGTAGAGAAAAGCACTTTCTTGTACCGGTACTGGCCCAAGGGCATCATTACACAAAGCTGAGCAACGGGGGTTTTAGGGGAGCTCCTTTTATGCTCTGAGGTAGAAATTCACCTCCTTGGCTACTTGTGGTTTTTACTGGCAACTCTTATCAGTTATGTACAGATGCAGAGCGGAGAGGATGCTTATGTGTTCTTGGACGTAGCTACAGCCTCCACAGTAGAGTACCATGGTAAATTTCTGCAGACTAACTTTTACATGGGGTCAGGGAAAAGGTCTTCTACCACACAATGAGCTGCGTTTACCAGTACGTAAAGAAGATTGCAATGTTAAGTCAGACTCTTTGTGCAAACTTTATTTATTAACATCACGCTTTATTAACCTTAGTAACTCAGTAGATTACTCAAAATTAGCCTTTATCCATATAAAAAATTAGATCATTTTGAAATGAACCTTAAGAACTGAAAACAGCCATTGCTTTTGGAATGCTTCTAAGACAAAAAGTAGACTAAACTTTGAGAAACTTTGAGTCATTTTTCTTGTAGTTTTGTATAATGAGTTGGAGAGAAAATGCCCATTTTATACATGCAGGACCCTTAAGAGAGGTTCAAGGAAGCTGAAAGAAAAGAATTTCAAATTTTCAAGATATGATCCCATTCATTACATAGGTCATTATAAATTGAATCTTTTTCTTGGAACACTTTGGTTTCAACTTTTATTTTCATTAATCTATAAATGCTTCTCTAGAAGATAAGGAATGTTATACCATTATTGTACCTTATCAATTAACAGTCGTTACACTCTAATCTAGGCTGCATTTACTTTGCCAGATAAATATTATGAAATCGTGATATTGTGTTCTTGAAAACCTCAGTAGAAAACTGATAATAGATATTAAGATGGTGACCATTTCATCACAGGTACATTTTCTATAAGTGATTTAACTCAAATAACTGACTGTTTTAATGACGTCTCAGCACCACTAAGAAATTTCTACCTTAATTTTCTCAATTTCTTTGATTCTCATAACATGATTTCAAGCCTTTTCATATCATAATCCTTTAGAATGCATTTAATGTTCTCTTTTAAAATGTGATATGCAATATTCTAACTATGAAATGATATTTCCCCATAGCAGAATACTCAGACCATTATTTTAATTCTATTAATGAATCCTAAGCTTCCATTAATCTGTTTATCTGTTATGATTGCCACATTCATTCAACAAAAATTCATTAAGGGTCTTCTATGTGAACAAAACAAATAAAAATCCCTACTATCTTAGAGTTTACACTCCATGACATATATCATTAACTTATAAAACTATGTCCTAAATTTATTTTGGAACCTACTCAACCAGGTTCTTGCCATTTTCACAGTCTCTAGAAGCCAGTGCCTACCACAAGTTACCTGCTTCTACTCAATTCTGAAAGTATATCTAAACTTTCATAGCTTACTGTGTGTAAGCATTGCTATTATTTCACAATAAACAGATCTTTAAGTAGAAGCATTTTTAGTGAGTTTTTTACATTTGTTTTCATTTTAATCAAAATCGTTTACTATTTCCTTTTCTTCCTCATAGTAACAACATTGTGTGAAAATGAGCCAAACTACAGTGAAAACAAAGAACAACAGAAAACATAACCTAAGAAGATATTATGCACATACGCAGGAACCAAAGCATTGCTTTGTGTTTGATTGCCAAAACAATAGCAGTGCACTACTTTACTGAGTACCATTATTAAGAAGCACATCACCTGCCATTCGCTATGTTTGACTATTTGATTGCACTTGTTTCTATTCAGGCACGGGTCTTGGACATTATTTTAAATTATGACATAAAGAAAGTCCAACATGATTTTTTTATGCAGAAAACAAAATAGTTTTATAGCATCACTGAATAAAGTAACAGCTGTTAGTTAAAGGCACTTTTCAAAAGCATGAATTATTATTTTTGCTGGGAAGCAAGGATCCCTTGGGTCATTTAATTCAACATGAATTAATCCACAGGGAGTTTCTCACAGTTGACAAAAGATGTGTAACTTTCTAACATAGCTGGTTGTATTTCTCTCTTCCAAAACTAATCAGTCATTATTGTTGTTATTTTATTTTTATTATTATTATTACTATTTTATTATTACTGTTATAATTATTTTCCTTCTTCAGAGTTTTCTTTTGTTTTCCAAAACTGTTCCATTCACTCTCCTCTATGTTTTGATTCTCAAGGTCTTCTACCTATAGAAAAGAATGGTCTCCCAAATAATCCCCTGCTCCAATCCATTCTGTTAATTTCTGTTTAGATTCTCATCTGGAAATTTAGATCACCTTCCTCAAGAACCTAACCCCCTTTTCCTGCTTCCTGTCGTGCTTTTTCATATCAATATCTTTTTTACAATGTCAAGTTTTTGAAAGGTAATTTTCATTTTATTTTTGTTATTCAATTTGTTTCTTAGATTTATAAAAAAAAATTATTTAGAACCAGAAATATCTGCGTGTTTATAGAAAATCTGCTACAAAGTATGTTATCATGGGACATGGGGACATAAATAAGAGGAACAGTCTTTAACCAAGTACACATTATATGGGCAAAAGCAATTTTCACTGGTGACACCTCCATTTTCTACCAATCTATTTGGCATGACTGATAAGCCTACTAAATCCCTTTCTTAAATTAGTCTTTTGAAGTCCTGTGCTACATGGGACATGTAATTCTGTGTTTCTATGAAAGTGAAGGACATCTCAGCTTAGTCAGACACAAATATAGAAGGAACAGTATATACAATAAATTGCTTATGATTTAAAGGCTTCATTTAGTATAATCTAATTTAACAGTCTAATTAAAAGGCTTTATTTTTAATTGATTTTATTGAAGGAATATTGCGTTTTGGCATCTAGATTCAAGATTACATGATGGTAAATTTATATATGTGTGTGTACATATATAAATAATACAATGGGTTTACTATTTCCTCTTTTCCTTCATTGTAAAATTAATCTTCTTTATTCCATTTGCCCCCACCTTTCCCCTATCTCTTCTGCACCCATGATTTGCTTTTTCATTTGGCCGGGGGGCTAAAAGCCTATTGTTTTACTTAGTTCACTTTAAAATCTGTTTTTGTTTAATTTAGTTCATTCGTTTCCTTGCTGTTTTGTTTTCTTACCACTAAAGATACTTATTCTTGCTGATCGTTTTTATCTGGGATTTTATACATGTGTGATTTTTTTTTGTCTTTTTGTTTTGTATGCTTATGGGAGATGGCAAATTGGGAGATGTGGAAGATCAGACTGTATGTTTTTACATTAGAATTGTGCTGTGTTCTAATAGGTTTTGTGTCTTTAGTGGGAAGGTGGGTTATTGTTTTCTTGGACAAACATTAGAAGTTGATGAGAAAAGTAGAGTCAGCCCTGACAAGAAAAAAATACTCAGGAACATTACAGGAGGAGGTGTTTAAGTTAGAAGTTAGGTGATGGAACACCAGTTGGGAGACCTGGGGCAGTAAATAGAACCTGCTTAGACAAAATGAGTCATAACACGAAGACTTAAGTAGAGGCTTTGTCCAAAGTGGCCTTGGGACATTTCTCTACGCATATATAAATCAGTTTGTTTAGAAAAAGCAGTACAAGGTTCTCTACAATCCATGACTGAATTACAGGTTTCAAGTGGATATATTTTAGCCATTGATATGCAGGTTTAAAATCATATAAATTAATTGACTTAGTTATTGCTGTTCCCATGGGGTATTTTGGTGTGGTGGAGACATCACTGGAGGTAGGTTAAAAGAGATTTGAGTTTGTGGATGATTTTATTTCCCAACTATATACATAGATGTTTGAGATTAGATCACTGCTATTTGCAGTTTTTTTGTGGTAGCTTTCAGTTTACATGGAATATCTTTTATTAAACATAGAAATAACCCTATAATATTATTTTAATAGCAATCTTAGCATTTACTAGCATTTTCCCTTCCAAATTTATTTTACATTTAGTCCAATATTATTACAAAGCATCTCTGCATTTTTAAATTATCAAAATGTTTTTCCAGTGATTTGAACAAATCACAAAGCCTTAAAGGAATTCTTTGGCTCATTGTTTCTTGACTAAGGTAATTTTAAAGAGGAAATAAAAATCAATTGTGCTTCCCTAAATAATAAAAAAGCAAGAGAGTAATCAAAAGACAGTAAAATTCATATTGGCTGATTGTTTTTATTTCTATAGAGCAAGCATATTTTTAATTTACAGTCAGCCGAGAGACTTTTAATCTGCAGAATTGGTCGATAATGTAACTCAATCATTTCTCAAACTTTGGCATTCCACTTAATGAGGGCAAGGCTCACTTTTCAATAATAATTCCCATGTAAATAACTTTATAATGTTAAACAAAGGCTAAATTTCTTCTAATAATAAAATTAAAACATTGACCAAATAAGTTTCAAAACTGCTACTTTTAACTAAGGCTTCTTGGAATTGAGTGTCTTATTCATTTTAATAATCAGGTTAAATAATTTTACAAGAAAGTAGTGTGGTTTCAAGAAAATCATTTTAGATTCAATCCTGAGCTCATCATCTTGCTAATTGATTGTCTTTGTGCAAGGTATAGAGCATCTAAGCCTCTGTTTACTCATCTCTTAACTCATGAAATGGAGATTATGGTATCTTTGTGATTATGGTTAAGAGAGGATAAGGGATATATCTATGTGTGTATGTAGATATACACACACACACACACACACACACACACACACACATATATATATGGTATCTATCATGTTCTGTGTGTAAGAACTTTACTTAGTACCTGTTGCTTTGACATTTATGTTGGAAGCATGACTAGTCATTTTGTTGCCTGTGTCATTACTATCAGCTTGTCACCTGTATAACCACTGCTAGCAATCTTACTCCCTCTACTTGTAATTACTCCTGCAGGGTCAGAGGCAGAACATTTTTTCACCTGTTGCTCCTAACGTGATGATCTCAACTTCTAACTTTTCTTATAGTTGGCTTCCCTTGAATTAGTGGAAACTTCAATCTTGTCCACAATCAATGTGCCAGAGTGCCTAGAAGTAAGGGCTACCGTTGTTGCTTGCCTCTATTCCACACAACAAACATACAAGACACTTCTTTGAGACTCTGAATTCTTGTGTCCCATAGTCCCAAATTCTGTAGGTACACATCAACAGGGCTTCTGGTGACCTGTTTCTCCTAATTTCTGACTTGTCAGTGGGTGTAATCTCTCTCCTAAAGTCTTCAGTACATCACATCTAAAGATTCCAGATTACTTGTAGATGCTTTTCTGTGTGGCATTTTCTCTCTTTGAACCTACAGTCCTCTAACTATGTCACCTACTGTATTAAGCTAGAGGTCCAATGTGGGACTAGACTGACCATGAGAGAATCACATGGTGTGCAGACCATGTGGTGTGCTAGTAGAATATGATTCTTCTTTTTTAAAGAAATGTGCAGGCGGGAATGAAGGCATGTAGGCAGGCATGAAGAGCAAGGAGAAAGAAGCTTCATTTATTTCTATTTAGTTGTTCATTTTGGTTGCTACCCTCAGCCCCAGGTCTCAAATGTAAATCCTTGGGACGTATATGGACTATACCCTGTGGACCTATCCACTAAGCCACCAGGGCACATCAGATGTTTTTTCTTTGACTTGTTATTCTTACATCACTAAAGGAACCAAAACAAAAAATGAAGAAAAAAAAAGAGAGAGCTGGAATAAAAATATTCCAACAAGTACACTACACATACTTGCATTTTAAAAATTAAATCAATACAGTAATCAAATAAAAATCCATTAAGGTATGAAGCAGAGCTATAAATTTATGTTGTCTTTAGTGAATGTATTTAATCATCAAGGGATAAAGTGTTCAGAGGGAAGACTAAACGAGTCCCCTGCTTTTAGGCACATTTAACCTTGCAAATGTCATGTGTATATTCAGCCTCTATTAATAAAAAGTATGGTCATCAAAAATGCAATTTACTTTACTAAAAGATATCAGAACAAAGCATTAAATACATTTTTTGAGAAAACTGAAATACTATCATTAAATATTTAAATCCACATAGAACAGAATAAACTCTATTCTATTAGGTACCTTATGTCCATTGTAATTTTAATTAGAGTAATTTTGCCCAGAAATCTTATAATGAGATAAGGAAAGAAGCATTTAAGAATATGTCAAATATAAATATATATATATATTTATTTATTATTAGTTTAAAATTTGTTATATCATTGAGTCAAGCTGCTAATTGAAGATTGTGTTACATCATAGTCTCTTTAATCTGTATCCTAAGTTAAAAAGTCATAGTTATATTTGAAAGCAAATATATAACTTAAGGTTTTAAAATTGGAATGGGGATCAATAATAAAAACTAACCCTTATATGGTGCTATTATGGACTCACAACTGGTTGAATTATGCTTTTATTAGTGTATTGAATTCTCACAGTGACCCTATGATGAAGCTGCTGTTTCTAGTTTTTTCCAGAGAAAGAAACTGAATCATCAAGATGCTAAATAGCTTAAATATAGTCTTGTGACTCCCAAAACTAAATTCCTAGTGAAGAGAATTAAGAGTGAGAGAGAAATAAATAAAAATATTTCCCATTGCAAAACTGATTTTTAAATATCTCAGATATTCACAAATAAAAACTGATGGTATAGACAGAAAATACCTGTTGAAGAAAACTGACTTTTGGCGCACCCTGGTAGAGTAGCATTTAGGTTAATTGCCTCCAAAGGGGCCAGGCCACATACCCCTGGGTTCAAGTCCCAGATCCAGGGGAAAACAAGCAATGCGAAAAACCAAAATGGAAAAAGAATGAAGTACTTCTTTCTTCTCTCCCTTCCTGCCTATCTGCCTACTTGCCTTCATTCTTGCCTGTACCTTCCTATGACTTCAATTTTGACAAAAGAAAAAAAAAAAACCTATGAGCTTTGAAAATAAAAATTTTGTTATATTTTCCTGATGAAATACCTGTATTAAGCCATTTTTGAGTAATGAATTAGCAGAATTAGTTTATTCAACAGATTTCTTTAGAAATGTTAAAAATAAGGAGTAAAGGTTGTCATAGGGAAAAAGGTAATTAATTGTCTTGATAGTATAACCTGGAACTGGCCTTCAATAAGATGATTTACCTTCAGAAGATAATTTCATCACCTGAATTAGTTAATATAGGCTACAAACTGCTCTTGAATATATTAAAGTTGTTTTGGGCATTGGTTCTGATATTGGTGCAGATAAAACATACAGTTTTCTGCAACTTAAGTTGTTTAGTTGTTGAGCAAATATTTATTAGGCATCCATGATATACTAGGTACTGGGAACTTGAGGTATTATCACTGAAAAAAACAAAAAGAAAAGAAAAAAACTCTCCCTTAACAGAAATGAAAGCTTGTCAGATGGAGACAGAAAACATAATTATGTTTGATCTATATGTTGTGGTAGAAGATAAACAGTGCCAGGGGAAAGACAAAGGAAGAGTAGTGTGAGGTCTGGAGCTTCAGGAGGACGAGTGGGCTGGTTGCAGGTTTTATGAAGAAGCTGAGTCTTGAAGGTGGGGAGGGATTTAGCCATGCAGCTAGATGGAGGAAGAGTATTCCAAGCAAAGGACAAAGTCAGTATAAAAAGCCTTAGGAGGAATCACTTGTACAGAGTGAAGGAAAGGCTAGCAAGAGAGGCCAGAGAGAGGAGAGACAATGTGTCGACCACATGGGGTTGGTTTCCTTGGGGGAACTTCAGCCATTGGAATGTTTTGAGCAGAAGAGTGAAATGACTCACCTACATATATCTTAATGTCATCATTCGGCTGTTGTGCTGAGGATAGACTAGGTATAAGAATGGAACAGTCTAGTTAGGAGGCTATTACAATAATCCACATAAGAGATAATGGTGGTGCAGTTGGAGGCAGAGGAAATGGTGATTCTGGTTATTTTCCAAAGGGAGAGCCTTCAGGAATTCCTGATGAGTTGAATGTAGAATATAAGCAAGAAAAGTTGAAGTTGTCTACAAAACTTTTGGTCCAAGGAACTGGAAGACTGGAGATGCCATTAATGAGTGTGTGGGTTGTAAGAGGGTATATTAGGGATTTGGATTTATAAATCTTAAGTTTTTTATGTCTAGTAGACATTAGACAGATTATATATAGGTATTTTGATAGAAGACGTGTGGATTCAATATTTTGAAGCTATCAACAAATGGGTGGTATGTAAGCCCTTGAGATTGGGTGAAATCATCCAGGGAGTTAGGAGAAGATAACAAGTGTTAACATCTGATCCCTGGGACTCTAACATTAGGAGCTCAAGGAAGAAAGAAGGAACAATGTAGGAGACTGAGATGGAATAAGACAGGAGAACAGAAGAGAATGAAATTCTGGAAGTCCCATGAGGAAAGTATATCAAGGAGGATGGAGATGAACTGAGTAGTCTACTGAAAGATCAGATAAGAGAAGTACCAAGAGGCTACTGGCAGTCTTGCCAAAAGCAGTTTTGAGGAAACGATTGCTAAAAGCCTGAGAGATTAAGAGATAAGAAATGGATATGTACATGGGCTGCTCTTGTGGTTCACGTGACTGAGACACTGGCATGTGGATCATGTAAAACTGAAGGACCCAGGTTTGAGACCTAGGGCGTGAGTGAAAAGCCAAAATAAATAAAGTTGTCTCTTCTCCTCTCCTTTCCTTTCTTGAGTGTTTCTTCCTCCCCTCTTCCCTCCCTTCCTTCCTTTCTTCCTCCTTTCCTTCCATCCTTGCTTCTTTCCTCTCTATAAAAAAAAATAAAAATAAAAGGATACACACAGAAATGGGGCAGTTGCTGGAAGGTATATGGAGTCAACGTATTTGTAACATATTTATGTTCCATAAAGATAGGAAATTGATACTGAAGGAGAAGGCAGGCAGGTAGAATTGTTGAAGTGGAAGGGAATGGATACAAGAACAATTTTATCTACTGTGAAAAGGGGAAGGAAGAGCATATGGATGAAAATGCTAATAGGAGTATAGATGAAGTTGGTGGTGGAAATTTATGGATGTTTTCATCCAGTCACTTCAGTTTTGATTTTTCCAAAATATGTTTGACAAAGGAGAGTAAGGCAAAGGATTTGAGTATCTAATGGGAGTGATCATAAATTTTCCAATGAAATTTAAGCAATTTAACCGTACAACGTAAGTTTACCTTGCAGTTTCAAGGGAGGGAGAGAAGATGTAGAGACGGAGGTTGTGAGGGAATATGACTCTTAAACAAGATTAGTACATAAAATGCAAGAGAAGGAATTGAAGAGAAATGAACATGGAGACCAGATTCTGACATATTAAGCAGGGTCCTCACAAGGCTTACTTCTTAGAAAGAACTTACAATGACTTTGATATGTTGTAGTAGATTATAAAAAAAAAAAATAGTACGCAGTGAATCCTATCTGTTTCTGTACCCTTTACAGTATGTCTGCTTGCTAAGTGGTTCATTTCCCACCCTTTGAATCCAGGCTGTTTTATGAATTACTTAGAATGTAGAAGTGGTGTCTGGGACTTCTGAGGCCAGGTCTTGAGATCCTGTAGCTGTGCTTTCAGTCAGAGTGAGGCCAGGCACCATGGGAAAAAACTAAGATTGTCCTACGGGAGAGAGGTCACATGGAAACAATGGCCCTAGAGCAGTACTTTCTTCCCACAGAAATGTCTGTTATGATGGAATACCCTACATTGTCCAGTGTGGTAACCTCTAGCCCCATGTGACTATCGAATACATGAAATGCAATTTGCAACTGAGAAACTACGTTTTCAGCTTTATTTAACATTTTGATGTCAGTAGCCACATGTGGATGGTGCTGTCCTAGTAACACGAAGACTTCAGATATATGAAGTTTCTGGCCTTAGTTGACTCTCCTCAGCCAAAACCCAGTTGAAATAATAAACTGTCCCTGCCAAGCCCTGTCTGAATTCCTGACCTAGAAAATCATGGGCAATGAGATTCCTTTAAGATAGTTTGTTATACAGCAATAAGCAAATGATATAGACATGGTGATAACAAGTTGCTACATCCTATGAAGACATGTCTGGGGTAGCCAACTATGTGCCTTCCATTCCAGCTATGTTACTGCTATTCTACAGAAACGATGACTGCACCTTAAGACATTAAGACACTTGAAGTTGAATGTGTAACAAATGAGACTAATTTTCATTTATTAATATCAGGGCCTTCAGATACAGGCTTCTTGCTCTTGCTCAGAGAGACCACAATGATGATCAGAAAAGTTTAAAGAAGTCTGGGTCCCAACCCTGGATTTGAATGTCTTTTCTTTGAACTTAACTGTACCTCTAAGTTCAGATGCCCCCTACTCCCTATAAAATGCTCCCGTGTCTTTTTGTCCTCAATTATATATGTTGTCATTAACTCCTGACTATATGTGTTTACCCCACTTAAGGTCAAAGATGTTGACTGAGCAGAGCAGGGCTGAGGAATGAAGGTTTACAGCAGCTGTTGCTCTAACTCCTCTTGTAGAGTCACTGCTGCATGTCTGCACCCCTGCCCTTTCTTCTGAGGCCGAGACTCTGCAGTGTCTAGATTCCCTTGACATTCCTCCTGGTCAGGTGGAATTTCAACTATTCACCTCTGCTTTCTTTTATCCCCTGATACACATTAATTACATTTACAGGATCAAGGAAGGCTCTTAAATTATTAATAAGGGGACTCATTATGTATAGGTAGGACTTTTCACGACTGACCCTCCTCATTTTCCCAATATCAATAAGCTGACTCTACACATTTTCTAAAGTCTGTGTCATCTTGGTGAGGATATATGCTTGGGGAAAAGATGAGACATGGCAATCTCTGTTTACCTGGGAAGAAATGATTGAAGAGGTTCTCTGCATGAGAAATGATAATTTGGGATCATGACACATTATGCAGACCTGAGTACACATACCAAGTTGGGAAGTTATTGAGAAAAACATTTATCTGCTGTTTGTTTTTTTAACCCCTGGCCGCAGGTCTGTAGATTTTATGTGGTTTACACCTTAACTGCTTTAGCTGCATGAGCCACATGAGTGCACTAGGATTTTTTTTTTCAATTTATTCATTAAAAGATTCGCATTCTTTTGTATTATTGTTAGTGAAAATAAAATAGTTCATAGATTCTGAAGTCCTTATAGACTGCTAAGAGCTCTTATGTTATTACTGCTCTAGGTTTCTTTAGGGGCCGGTGATCTGGTTGACCCCTCTGCTCATGTGTGTGCAGGAGATCTGGGCTTCATTTTCCATCTGCCATCAGTCACAGGAACCATAGTTGAATTTAAAAGCTGGGGGGCAGGAAGCAAAAGGAATTCTCTGCTAGGCAAGGCAGATGCTTACTAAGGCTCGAGACCTCAGGAGAGTGGAAAATAAAAATGGGGCCAAAGTGGGTGTCTGAGTAAGGAAGGTTTAAACAAACCTTAGATCAGGCTCAGAGGAGCAGGTCTTCTGTGAATTCCAGGAGAATAATGAGCACATCTGATTTTCTTGCTCTTATAACCTCACTTAATAGTGATACACATTAGGAGCTTGAGAAATTGAACAAAGAAATTAATAAATAAAATTAATAAATGAAAAACTCTCGTGGTTGAGCCTAAGAGGGAATGTTTAGGGCCAAGTCAAAACTTAACTGTGTATAGGGAAAATCTTAAATCTGCCCCATCAGTTCCCTCTACCAAGGCAGAATTGGGCACTTTAGAAATTTAAAATTTTACCTCGAACTGTAGAATGAAGCATAGCATTTTGGAATTAGTGGAAGATGATTTCTGCTGAAATCAAGCACAAAAAGAGAGAGGAAGGAGATAAAGACATTTATTAAATATTTATCACTGCCAACAACTGTGCCAAACATGCCACATGCATTATTTGATTTCATTATCACACCATTTTGTAGGAAGTACAATCATTATCCAAATTTTACCTAAAAAGAAAGGTGGGCACAAGACGTGTGAGTCACTTGAAACCATCTCCCATAGTGGAACTAAGATTCAAACCTAATCCTATCTGACTTGAGAGCTGGGTTCTCAACCTCTAACCTCAGTAAATTCCTCGACTTGATAAAATTTTTTTGCAGTACTTGTTAAATAATGAGTGCCTAGGACCTGAACCTAGAACTTACTAAATCACATTCTCCAAGAGTGCAGTCCTAGAGTTCATATGTTTAGCAGGTACCCCAGATGATTTGTTTTTTGAAACTAATTTGAGGAACTCTCCTTGACGCTCTTGCCTGATAGGCATCCTATTACAAAAATTACTAGAGCTTCACTTCCTTACCTATTGATGGAAAAAATTTAGATGCTTTATTTGGAACTATTAAATGATTTTCTTTGTAAAGGTTTTTAGAAACAAGGGTGCATATTATTTTGTGCTCGTAAGAGAAAATGTGAGCCATATTGAAATGGAAGAATACTGTCGTAATAGTTTACCTCTTCCAGGAATAAATAAATACAAGGAAAATACTATTTGTAAAGGAAACAAAAATTTTACTAATTTATTAAAAGGTTGTTTTAAAAAGAACTATAAATAGTTTGAATTCCAATTAATGTTTCATAACATAAAAGGGCAGTTAATCTTTAAAAGGAAAACAGGAAGGCTAATTGGATTTTTAAATCTGAAAAGCCCAGAGGGAAAGATTTTTCTTGATTAAAAAACAACGCATTTACAGCATACATTTTGGTCAGGGTTAGGGAAGGATAAGTAATTAACTTCATATGGAAGTTTCACTAATTTCCACTAGAGCAAAATTAGGTTAAACAAGCCTTCAGCTTGGAAGAAATGCAAAACTATTTATCAGGTGTAGTGGAATCTAGCACTATAACTACTAAGATGATCTGTTTAATATGTATGCCTAAATTCTGTTTTAAGATAGCTCCCATAGGAACCAACTTATGTTCCTTTTGAAATCCGTTAATGAACCTAAGAGTTAGGGAGATCCTCTGTCTTGTCGAGAGAGTCAGGCATTTGAGGATACAGGAGGTAGACTCAGGAGATTCCATCAAACGAGGATGAACTAATGAGACCTCCCCAAACAGGCCTAAGGAGACAAATCCTCAAGACCCCAGAGGTCAAGAGGGAGAAGCACTGAGGCAAAACCAGACCATGTGGAGTAAAAGCAGCTCTGTCCGACCTATGATGAGTGATGTGAAAACCTTCAAACAGTGGTCAAGTAGTTGACAGGCACTTGTTCTGTATTGACATTTGAGCTATATGGAGGACCCCTGGCACAGGATCTTATTGAGACAATCAAGCAACTGACCCTTTCCTGGATGACAAGCAGGTCAGAATCACTAACCTCAAAACGGGTTCCAGAGCACCTATTACCACTGTTAAGTCAACAAGGAGTGTTATTCCATGACATGCTTGGCCCTTAGGTGAGAGTCAGTGTATCACACCTTCATGGTCACACAAAAGCATATTATTAAAATGGAAACACAGGTTAGAGGACTAAAACTTGATCTTGATGAGGTAGCCAAAGTACCAGATGGTGCTCAGGGAGATCAGTAATTGGAGTTCCTGACCTTAAAAAAAACGCACAGGCTGTTCCAGCAGCGTCTTCTGCAGGCATGTGTCTGACGTGCTGAAGACATCCAGTGCTTCTGTAGTCCTTCATCTCTCATATCAGAATGGCATGATTGAACTCAACAACAACAAAAAGATAGCTCTCACAGACATCTTAAGTTGTTCATAAATATGATTCTTAAGATTGGGCTCATTAAGTTTTCATAGAGGCATTTAAAATGACAAAATCTAATAAATGCAAAGAAATTGCATCCTGGAAACCTAGGTTTTATAATTAGCAAAAATATGCTTTGTAGTTTTAATTCATATTCATTAGGTAGATTGGCCTAGTGCCACATTGCCTAAAAATAAATTGCTTTATTGTTCCAAAAATTCAAAACACTTTATAATCATTATTTTGAAACTGTATATTCACAGTGAAAGATAATTACTTTTAGGATTATTATTTTCTAAAAAATTATACATGTAAAGCAGCTGAAATCTGTATACAGGTGAAATTACTACATATAGTCTTTGACAAAGCATACTTTGTAACTTATATTGCTCATGTATAAGAGGCTGTAGTACAAGTACACCGTAGTGGAGTAGTGGTTTGGTCCACCACCTCCAGCTGAAAGCAGTCCAATACATCCCAAGGACCCGGGTCTTGAGGATGGAGTTGGGGTTGGACAACCAAGATGAACAACTTAAAAAAAATTGCTTCTTTCTCCTCTGTCTTCCTGCCTGCCTGCCACTCACTTTCATTACTGCCTGCACCTTCCCTTAAAAAAAAAAAAAAGACTGTAGTAAAGTAATTTTTAATTTGAGAGAAAGGACCGAAGAGGAAAGATGCATTTAAGGATGGAAGAAGAGGAAGAAACATCTTTATTTAGCTAGTTTTTTGTTTTAGCTCTTCACCCTGCATCTCAAACCCTGGTCCTTGGACTTTACATTGTCTGCATCCATTGTCTCAGCTGCCTGAGCCACAGGGCACAGTAGTACAATACTAAATAACTCTTAGTGATTGGAAATGGGACAAACCGATCATTGAAATACTCTTTGTGGTGCTCCCTGGTGGAGCAGCAGTTAGGTCAATTGCCTGCAAAGGAGCAAGACACAAACCCCTGGTCTCAGGTCCAGGGGGTTGGTGGGGTGGTGGCAGGAAGCAGCCAGTGTGAACAATTAAATCAAAATAGAATAAAGATGCTTCTCCCTCCTTTCTCTTCCTGCCTGGCTGCCTACTCACCTTCATTTCTGCTTGTACCTTTGCTTTTAACAAATATATTCTTAGAAATTTATTTCCTGTTAAATTTGGAGATAAAACTTGTTATTGAGAGGCTCTCTTTTTCCTCCTGTAGTGGGGGCAAAAGGAAAAATTCAGGCAGATTCAGAATTTAGGAAAAGAACTTTAATTTCCCGTGCATCAGCCTGAGATAGTTATCTATTCATTTAATGACTTAAAAGGGAAACTTTACTGGGAATCTGTATTAAAATGTTGACTGAGAGGAGAACTTCTGTTTAAGGGAAGCAACCCCAACAATCTGGAAATAGGCCAATTCCATATGATATCCTTATATTTTTAATACACTTTGTTAAAGGCTTCTGTCTAGTGGAATTAAAGAGACGAGACTGAGTCAACATCTGAAGGCAATATGAACTGTAAAAACCTAGACACATGGAGAATTGGAGGTAATAAAGGATGAAGTCTTAGTTGGACTAAGAACTAATGAGTGGGTGTCAGAGATCCTCATAAATTCAGAGAAAGCAGCTGGCCTTATTCAGACTTGTGGGATAGGGACAGAGTTGATTTCTCAAGGATTAGGTTTCCAAGGAGGAATGCTGTTTCAAACTGGGCAATAGTCTAAGAGGGGCTTGGGAATGAAGTCATTTAATAAATCATAGCTCATCATATAGGAACACTAGACACATGATCTGTCCAGAAGAGGAAACATTATAGGAACTGGAATTAAGAGAGTAATTCAGTGTAAGCATTACAAAAAAAAATTCTTCTCATGATACTACTTAGTGGACCCTTTGCTGGCTCCACCCCATGAACACTTGGGTGCATGAGATAGGAATACTTAAACCCCTGCAGTTGGCTGGTCCTTGCATGTGTGTGTCCAATGGGATAGGATAGCCAGTGTCTGGCTCTGTACTTTCAGGTAGGTTCTGCTGCTGTCATTTGTGGTTCATGCACATTTAGCCTGTTCTCTCTTAGCTCACTCAGGCCTGGATGTCTCTTCCCACCTATTATTCATCTGAAGTCTAGCTGGTACTCTGTTCTTTCCGACTAGGGGATTCACCTTGAAGTCTGTATTGAAGGACATGTTATTACATCTATGGAAGCCCCTTCTGACAATCGCCCCTTCTGCCACCATACTCAGAAGTTCCGAAACAAAACTAGTGCCACTTCTGGCTTCTGGAGAAGGGTGTGGAAAGAAAATGAGTCTCACCATCCATGTTTGTTTACCTTTTTATTTCTAAAAACAACAAATATAGACAGAATATGCATTCCTTTTTGGAGATACATTTTAATAAATAATTGTGTACAATTGAAATGTTTTACTACACATTGACATGGTCCTGCAAAAATGCTGATTTTTTTTCTCATAGAATATGGCAAAAGCTTACATGCCACTAATAGGGAAGTGAAGTAATTTACTTGTGTATACAATGGAAGTAGCTTTGAACACTATCCCTCTAAAAAGATCACTAAAGCTATTATGGTCTTGTAGGAGAAATGGAGGTACATGTTTACTAATTAAACTAGCAGTCATTGTCTTATCCATTATTGTCTTTGACAGGAAGCACATAATTAGATATAATTAAAATTCACTGAGAACAAATAACCTAAACACAAAGGTTGGATAAATGACTTCAAATCTATAATTGCACTTTCAAGAACCAACTATACATATACTATACAATTATGCAATCAACTATACATGTTCTCTAGGTGGGCAGTGCACTGTTTAATGCATTTTCACTCTCAGATTTTAAAATCCTTCATTATTAACTTTCCAAATACAAAATATGAGGTTGTATAAATTACCTATTCAAATTTTCTCAGACTTTCAAGAGAAAAATATCAAATATTATAAAAAGAATTAACATACATTGAGATAAATAAAGTACTAGGTAGGTGGTATAGCATTCTGAAGTGTAAAACAAAATAATTCTCTTTATACATGAAAATAAGTTGGAAAATGTAGTTATAGCAACCCCAATAGTAACAATATAACTATAGTAAATATATTTTGCTTCACAGATTGGTTCAGTAGATTATCACTCTATTGGACACCTTCTGTGTAGGCACTGTATTAATGGGTAGGTACAGAAATGATAAAGATATGTCCCAATTCCTAAGGAATTAATTAGGCAAAATAAGACAGACAGGTCAAGAAATATTTACTCTTAAGTTAGTCCAACAACATTGTTAACCCTTGAACCCAACAGCATAATTTGTTGAGTTAGTGAGACAATTATGGTTGGGATGCTGTCAAAGCTACCTGACCCACAGACTTATTTAATAATGGTTTTGTTGCATGGGAATATCATGCTGTATCCAACTACACTAATAGCACATGAGTCTTCAGTTACAGATTGTCATTTCTGTAAGGCTGATCTGTATTGATTTGTGAGCAAACTGTCATCTCACTAACCACTAGTGATGTGACTGCTTTGGTTTCTGATATACTTTTTGTAGTTTTAGATGTGTTTTAAAAATTTTGAAAACCACATTCAATGACAAATGGTCAAAATATATTACATTTGGCTTCAGAATTCCCCTTATAGAAAATGTGTTTGTGATTCTGTTGATGGGAGGGTAGGAGGAGAGAGACACAGAAGCCCTAATTGGAAGGGTTCGAAAGCTAGTTAAGGAATTGAGATGTCTGAATTATTTAAACAACCTGCAACGTCTCACAGAAAAAAGACAAGAGTTTACATAAATTCTCTGTGGCAACTGTAAAAGAAAGCATAACTCTAGTCATTATGGCTGATTTTAAAGTGCTGAGCATTTGAATAAGAAGGAAAATGAGGCATTGAGTTTAGGAATGGGAAAATATTATTGTTTCAAATATTTTATGGAGACAGCAACCTAAGACCTAGGACTGGTTACTACTGGGAGGCAGAGTAGCTTTCAATATTAGGAATAACTTTCTAATAGAACTATTAAAAATAGAAGTAGTGCACTCTTTATCCTCAAAAACAATTGAATTAGAGATTGAAAAAAACAATTGTCAGGGGTGTTTTAGAATCTAGAGGGGTTTTCTATACCAAGTTGAAAGCAGTAATGGATTCTAAGACTATTTTCAAGTTTGAATGTATGATTTAGAAGAGTTATCTTTTCATACTTGTGGTATAATAATATCAGCCTGTGATTAAAATCCTTATTTAGACATTAAACTTAAGAATCATAGTGTGATTAAATATAATTTATTTATAAACACATCTAGATTTTTAAAGATAGACTTTAAAAATCACATAATCTTGAACTAGAATCACTATATTTAGCTAAATTTTCAGCAAAGTAAAACAAATGTGTACCTATGATAGATATAAGGAAAAATCCCTACCAATAGCTCACTATAAAGGTCAGCACCATTTATAGTCTTTTTCCTGAGTTATTAAAAGAAACCACATAAGTTTCTTTAAATAAAAATGAAGTAGTTTTTAAGACACAAATCCTATTGAAATCTTGATTATGTAGAACTATTGAAATCAAGTTACTCAAAATACCTAAAATGCTAAATTAGAAGCAATTGGTTATATACAAGGAAACTACTAAGATCAAACTCTGCAAATAAAATAAAGAAATCTTTTGTTGTACATGGCTATGTAGAAATGTATTGGGCTACTCAATTGCCACATGCCACTGTCTTAATGAAGTGTAACTTTAAAAGTGGAGCAAATCTGTTTCTTACATTAAACAGATATCTGCTCCCATTGAAATTCTAATCTTTCTCTTTACTCCACAGAGCTGCCCAGTGGAAGACATGTTTGAGTCTCACAGGTTTAGTTCTAAATAAGAATAGTTTCCAAATACTAGATTCAATTAAACTGAAAATAAAACACTATATATTAAGCTATATGATGAATAATGTAAACATTCAACTAATGCTTACATATGATATATAAGCTACATGATGAATAATGTAAACATTCAACTAATGGTTAGTCATTACATTTGTTTCCAGATTTCAAATGTAAATAGATGTTTTCTTTTAACCTGACTTTCCTTTTCAAATTGTGTAGCTTGACCTAGGTACACTGAACACATCTTCACTTACTCTGCTTGGTGTCTGGGAAAAATGAATCAAGTTGCATCATGCTCTCAGACACTAGTGTTCAAAGGTAGCATGTAATGAATACTGCTGCAATGCAGACCTATTTCCCTCCCAATCCCTCCCAATACCAGAGTTTATTATTATGGGAATCTAATTAATTTTGATTATGCAAATATTTCTTATATTGCTTAATCTCACAGGCAAGACGAACAAAAGTGCTCCACATTTTAAATCAAGTTTGAAGATCTTTCTAGGAATGCCCATTAATGTTGACTTGATCTCATATAAATATGAATTTGATCTTTTTTATATTTAATAATGCCATATATTTATTTTCAATTTTAGAAGACATTACAATATTAGAATTTCATGTGCTCATAATCCAAAGGTAGTGAAGAAAGAACAATGATAAAGGGTTTAGAAATGTTGACAGAATGTTTTCACAAGAATGACAGCAATCTGGATAATGAGCACATTTATTTTTTCTCTTCCATTGCAGCATGGGTTAAAGAATGACAGTGTAACACTTAAAAAAAAAAAAAAGTCTAAGGGAAGAAGCCATATATAAAGGCAGGTTATTTCCTTTTATCTAAACTTACAGGGATCTCCAATTGTTCCTTCCAGGGACTGCAGGGATAGACTTGAGAAACCAATTGCATGTCAGTTATCTAGACAGAGGGTGAGGCAGAATGATAAATACAGTTCTTGCACAGTGAAGCCAAAGTGCACAGGTAAGATCAGAAAGATATAGCCAGTCTGGTCATTGATCATTTTATGTGGTTGAATGCTTTGAAGATGTTGAACACTGAGAACACCTGTTGGTGGGGCAGACAGATCAAAGTGCCATCTTTACAAGATGCTGCCAAGTTAGAACAAGATCAGTTATTAATGGGGCTAAGCCCAGCACAGATTGCTATGCTGTCATAGTAAAACAGTAAATAAAGAGTTTGGGGCTTTATGACCAAGTATAGTACTTTTCTGTTATAATTGAAGAATATTCATTAGATGTAAAGGGATGAGAATGGGGAAAATTAGCAAGTTACCTGCAGCAGTTGTAGAAACTAAGGCAGAAAACCTTGCTCATTAGAAATTGTATTAAATCAAATGCAGCAGGAGCCATCTAAGCTTTGGTAACAAGGATATTTATAAAACCATTACCATAAAATCAATGGCCAATGAGAACAATGTCAGAAGTGAAGATGATACAATAATGAAACAAGGTCAGGAAGACAGTCTACTATGTATTCATTAGTTTCCCCTTTCTGGAAAAGATTAATAATTCCTAATCAGTGATATAAAACTAATTATTTTAAACATAGTTTACTTATTTATAATGCTTAAATTAACAGTTCAGTAAATCCACATAAAGGTCTAACACTCACTCTGTTATGGTCTTTATCAAATAATTCCAGTTCAAAGCCACACACACACACACACACACACACACACACACACACACACACACAACCTCCAATGGATTTTCATTGGGTCTTAAACCTATAAATCTTATTATCTTTTAGCTCTCTAAGGAAACATACCCTCTTTCAAGGTAGAATTATCTTACCTGAGAACAAGAATGCAGTCATAGTCTTTCATTGTTTGGGTTAAAAACTATTAAACATCTGAATAGATGGTTACAAATACTATAAATAACGAAAGTCCATTTTTCACATTTAGCAAATAATTCATTATGAATAAGTGCTGAAATGGTAACCCAACATGTTATTTTACAGTTTGTACATATCATTACAGAAAATTAACAATACTAATTTAAACTATGAAATTTCTAATTGCAACTAAAATTTGAATATTTTAAAGTTTAAGCAATAGTATTGTTCCTGTAATCTAGAAGTCAGACTTTGTGCATCCTCAATTTTGTTGGAACCTTGCAATGATAGAGTAAAAGTATTTCAGAACTACAATCCCAGAAACTAAGAACTTCACTTAGTGGGTTGCATGTTTCGATAAAGTCAGGTCACGTGTAACATAGGACTACTAATGAAAGCAAGAAGATTAATTCATCGAGCTTCATCCAGAAAGTAAGTCATAATAATGCTAGAAATCGAAACCAGCTAACAGAATCTGCAATTTTAAACACATTTCAGTAACTGCTTTAGAATGTGGTACATTATGCTCTTTCAAAGAGTTGAATCAAGATAAGTTAAACCAGATTTATTGTACAGTTTAGAAGTTGGGGAAATATAGTCCATTAAAAAAATTACTGGCCAAAAAATGAGGAAAGAAAATGACTTAAAAGAAACTACCTCTGATCAGAAAGGGTAAGAATTCAACAACTCTCCTATCTGTAGTAAGAAGGCAAGATTCTCACTGCTTTCTAATTTATTTTTCACTTCATATCACTTAGTGTATATATAATACTACCTAAAGAGATTTCTCCCACCTAAGTAATATAAATGTGTGGATTTAAATTTGTTTTTACTAGTATTTCTTGGATAAGGTATTAAAGGTCAAAACGTCAAAGCCTCTGAATGTATTTACATTTGCAAATGCTAAAATATTATGGATTCTCCAAGATTAAATTATATTCAGTATAGTTTTTGGTACGATATACATTGCATTTTAAGTTTCTGGGAACTGCTAATTCACATACAGTGTACATTCACAGGAATTATCTAACAGAAGGAACGTTTATTTATTTATGACTAAGATGTAATGATCTTTTTACCAATTATGCGACTAACAAATTTACTGTAGGTTTCTAGGACTGGAAGTTTTAGAAAACCTAAGCTCACACTACTTTAGAAATGATCAGAAAACCATGGATCTCTGTATTTATTAAATTGTATCACCTGGCAGTAAAATTCAGTTAAGGCTCTGGGCATTGGTGAAACTTCTTCCCATTCAGACCGGCTGCTGTGGTAGACCTGCACTTCATCTGTGATTTCATCGGGTGCATAATCACCACCTAGTATATAAATTTTATCTTCAATTCCAACTGCACCGGCATTAAAGCCTGCACATTCAAAAGATCCTTCCCCCTTCCAAACACAAGTCTCTGGACAAAAACTATAAACCTTATAGGTGGAAAGGTCACATATATACAGTGTGCAGTTTACAGGGACAGCTTTAATTAGCGTTGCATGAAAGAATTGTCCAAACTCTGCTACTAGTTCAGACCACTGATCAGTTGTCGCATTGTATTTAAAAAAGCAATCAAGTGATGGGTTGAAGGCATCTGTAATCTCTACTTCTGACCCAAGAACATAAATTACATTTTGGCATGCACTTGCTTCAGGGTAGTATATGCCTCTGGGCAACGGGCTAACAGACATCCATTCTTTGGAAAGAGGATTGTAAGATTCAACATCTAAGAGACTTTTAATGTCCTGAGATCCTCTCGTCTTTCCACCTATGACAAATAATCTACTGAGAGCCATCACCGATGTGTGCATGGTTCTTGGTGTTTTCATTGGTGAAACCAAGAAGAAATCATTTTTGACTGGACAGTAGCACCAGGTTTGGTCAGTGGCATCATGATACAACTCTGCAATGTGAAGTCGAACTGTTCTACAACATGTCCCTTTGCAGCCACCTGTCAAGAATATTTTCTCTCCATAACTAGACAGACTAGATCCGGGCAAATCTAACAGGTGTGATTGTGGCAGTATTTTCCATGAATCGGTTTTAATATTATAGCAAAATGTACACTGATTTTCTCCATTTTCCTCAGTTTTGTGAACAAATATATATTTTTCAGTCGTAGATGGTCGAGCATCAGGGAAAAGTCCACCTGACCCTTGCACACACGTAACTGCATCTGTGACTATGTCAAAACAGTTTGTGCTTTTGAGTAAATACTCTTCATTGAGCAGGCAATCCTGAAGCGTTGCCTCAGATAACTGATGTAATCTTACATTCTTAATCAAATGAGGTAGATGCTTTTGCCTTGATTCTAAGTTATGTTTTGTCCAACTAAGGACAACTTTCAGTACCATTTCTTCTTCAGGAACATTTAGTTCATCTGACTCCAAACATTTTTGTAGTACTCCAAAATTCATCTCTAAGAAATCGCTGGATTTAAATAATAAAGAAAAGTGATGTTGTACAAAGTATAATGTATGATCAAACAAACGAGTAGAGCCATAGCTATCTGATATAGATAATAACTGTAAGCAATTGACAAGATTAATATTTTTTATTAAAAAGTCACTGCAAGCTTTGGCTAGAAAGGAAACTTGAAGAAATGATGACAACTGGAAGAACATTTCCACATTATCATCTGTTATTTTTGTCTTTCCAGTATATGCATAATCAAGAAATGCTTTTACTGCTTTGGAGGACAAATTAGTAATGGTAACACTTCCACCATCTCTTTCTTTCATGTTTACTTCAAACATAGCCCTGCAAAAAAAAAGAACATTGAAATCAAGTAAACAGGAATATTTTATTTCATAATTATTTTTAACATTACCTTAAAGAAGTTTCCTTTACCCTTAGGTTGATTTAAAATTTATTTATAAAACATACTTTAAAATATCTTAATAAATAATTTGAATAACTAGAAGTTATATACCCTACTATTTATCTGTAAAACATATGTAATATAACTCCCACATTGTAAAATATGTGTTATATTTAAGCTACAGCTAATCCAAAGAAGAAAATACATATTTTCAAATTCTGCATATTGATTTGATGTTCTCACATGTTACTCATAAAATTAGGGTAAAATCTTTAATGATAGAATTTATTTATGGGTTAATGAGTATCAACTATGCTGATGATAACTCAAACCAATTAAATATATAATGCTTTTGGATTTAGAATTAAATTTTCAGTTTGGCAGTAGTGAAACATGACAGATGAAATACAATGATATAGCAGATGTCTCCAATGGGTATGTCCACAAGGGAAAATCTACTGAATATGATACACTTAAAGTACATATCTAAAAATAAATAGCTCATGCAGTATTTGAGGAAAAAATAGTATATAACTTCATAAAGCTAAATAATACTGCATGAACCAACTCAGAAAGGTTAAAAATAAATTTTCATGGAAATCACCACAAAGAGATGGAGATGGATCCCCAAATTTAATAATAAAATAATTTGGAAGTTCTTCATGCTAAGTTCTAATTTATCTCCACATGTATTTTTAATTTACCCTCAGCTTGCAAATTTATCTAAGAACATGTAAGATCACATTTCTAAACTTCATCTTCCTTATCTTTAAAGTATCCAGCTACACAAAGTTAACTTGTCATTTTAAAGTGTTCATATGATGTGATTACTTCTCAATTTTATCTCCAAGGACTTTACATCTCAATCATAATTTTTATTTTTCAAAAACATTGTAAAGGACATTTATTATTCATTATGAACTCTTCTGTTTTTTTGTTTCCTCCCATTATTCCAGTGAGTTTGATCACAGAACAAATATTATGAATTATAGCCTTATCATAAAGTAATATAAATTACTGGATTTTCATCTATATTTGTACATATTTTATGAATCATACTTATTTAGTAAAATTATATGTTAAAGGACCTAAGTAATTATAAAACTATTATTTGTGTTAATTTAAACCCAGTAGAAAAATTTAAATTTATTGTTGTTTTAACAGTAATTAAAAAAATTTAAAAGCAAACTACAAAAAGATAAAAGTAAATTTAATCAATCACTATGGGCAAAAACTATTTGCAATTCCTTAATAAAGAATTCAACATAAAGAGGACTGCTTATTTGAACTAATTATTTTGTTAACATAAAAGCATTAAGGGAAATCAAGCAGTATATTATTCATTTTTGCTAGGTTTGGAAATAATAATATTAATAGCAGGTAATGTTAACCAAATATTTTAATAAGTAAAGAAACCGAGGCCTGAAGAGGTTAAATAACTTGCCTAAGATCACATGGCTAATAAGTGGTAGAGCTGGGGTTTGGATTTAGGGTACGTGTATTAAGAGGCCAACTACTTAATTGTTTTATTATTAGTTCCCTGTGGTAAAGAAGTGACCTGAATGACAGGGAGCAGATAAGAATCATTTGGAATAAAAACTGATTAGAAGAGGTAGGAAGAACCTGCATAAGACTGTTATGGTCCCGGTGGAGTTCGAAGAAAAACTTAGGTTACTCGGGAGAAGAAATGAAAAGGTGAAGATATAGCCTAGTTAGACAAAGAGTTATGGACTTTTGTCACCTTCCTGTCCCTTGTAAACTGTGATGAGGAACTGAATGCCAGCTCCCAAATAAAAAGCAGGAAATCCTACAGAAACAGATGTTTAACAGGTAGTAGTTACTAAGTTTTGCTGAATGAGGTAGTCTATAAAACTGATTCCAGAAGGCAATAAGGGTAAGGTCTAATTAGACAATGGTAGTAAAAAATTAAATTAAGGATTAAAGGTAGTATAAGTAAATTTACATGTAGGTTTTTCTAGGTCTTAAATTGTACTGTTTTATCAAGCTCATTTATTACAGATTTGAACCTTGCTTATTCAAATAAAAATTGCTTCCAATCTGAACATGTAAAATACTGCAATTAGTATTTAAGTTTACTGCAGTATGACTACTAGAGCTGAAGGCCAGGATGTCACTGAGAGGCCTGTGTATCTCACCAAGAGGCCTCACAGGATGGTATTCCACAGTACTAAGGTCATGTGTCTGATCACTAGCCTTGCAAAATCAGAAATCATTGAAGTGGATTCTTACGGTATCATGAATAGGACAATCTGCATAGGGAAGCAAATTATACTCATTCAGAAGGCTCTTTAGAATAAGAACAAGTTGGGCGCTCTCCACAAATAGTTTTGGAGGCATTTTTCTTTACTATAGTAGTATCTTTGCCAAAGATAGAAGAAATATTTAAACCTACTGGGTTAGAGTTCCTGTCCCCTGGATAATCCATAGACAGATAACTAAAGTTTATTTTCCTCCCAGACTCATTTTCTTTGAACTTTTGCTTCCATTTGTGATCAGCCTGTCCCTTCTTTTTCTAAATGATACAGTGTATGAATCCCTCAAATAAAACTCAGACTAAAACAAGGTTTTCTTCCCCCAGAACATTTGAAGGGATTAATGTCCCATAGAACTTTAGGAAATGCTATCTGGGAATATCTGGTTTCTTAAAAGGTAGTCTTACATTTTCATATTCAAAACACGCTAATCTAAATTCTGCTTAGCTTTTTTTAAGAATTAAAAATTACCATTGTATGCTCTGCACAGGAAATACTGAGTATATATAAATCATATAAAATAAATTATATTATATACATTATATAAATTATATAAAAACAACCTAATTATGCATATTATGTAAAATTAGAGGCATAAGTAGAGAAGGTAAAGTACCTGAAAAAGTCACTGCATGCTGCTAACACACAACGATGACATGGGATTATTTCATCTTTCATGATTATTTTAAAATCGTAAAAGACATTTTGTTCTCGAAAATTCTGTAGTACACTTAAGATTTTCTGTCCATGATCTTCTGATACAAGGAAGGTGTTTTTCTTCTGAGATGAAATTCCATTGCATGAGCTTTGTTGCTGAAAATCATATGAATTATCCATAGCTAATTCTATCTGTTCTTAGAACTGGAATGGAAAAAAATAGAAAATATTGATAGCAGAGTCCTGATGAAATTTTCAGACTCCAAAATTTGCTTTTTCAGTGTAAGTTACACAAAAAATGGTAATTACAATAAGACCTTGTTCTAAAAATTTGTTTTCATGACATATAATAAATTCCTATTGAATTTTTGTAAATGCTGAGCTCACTGAAATAAAAAAAAGTATATTATTTAATGATGTCCCAGGATAAATAATTATGGTAAGGGAAAAAAATTGTAAGTTGTTTAAGTAGCTTATATAGGCTTTATATACATGATTAGTCTTACTATTATGTATAAGAGCTGTTACTTATATAGTAGTTATCACGGGTATATACCCAAATACAGCCCTCTCCCCTCTCATACATTTTCTTTTGGTAGCAAAACAGATGTCAAAATGTTAATCTTGATGTTTTCTGAGTCTTATAAAAGAGAACTTACTGAAAAAAATCAGAGCGTTAGATTATATTAGCTACCTAGTTATTGCCTTTAGTAAAGGGGAAAAAGGGCAAGCCTTAGTCCAAGTTGGCCAATTTCAAAGGAGGAAGAAAAACAGCATATAACTTTAAAGAAGCATTTTTAAACCTAAGATCAGCCATCTAAACTACTGAAGTTCAGAGGATTATGTTTTTCCCAAACTGCAAATTCAACTCCAGCATAAAAATTGTACCACCAAAAAAGCAATAAGTGGAAAACAAGAAAAAACTGGAATAGGAGGCTTGATTTTTAGATATTTCTGCTCTGCTTTCCGAATCACCCCAACTTAGTGACTTAAGACAACAATTTATTATCTCGCATGGCTCTGTGGATTTAGCTGGAACTTCTTACTTAGGGGTGCTCATATAGCTAGAACTCAATGATAGGTCTAGTTGAAGTCACTGTAAGGCTTGGTGTTATAAGTCCAATACTGTTTCTTCATTCACATTTCCGATGCTTCAGATGGGATGGCTGGAACAGGTGGGCTCGTTCTTTCTCTTAATGCACTCTCTCTGTGTGGCTAATTAAACTTCCTTATAGCATGGCAGTTACAGGGTAGCTAGACTGCTTGCATGGCAGCTTGGAGTGTGCACAATGGAAGGTAAGCATTGGAGGAGTCTGAAGTACTACAGCAGAAATCAAAGATTCATCCTAGGACTGAAAAATCTACTTCTGTATTGTCCAATAAAGCAGCCATGGGCTATAAGTAGTTATTTAAATTTCAGTTACTTAAAATTAAAAATGTTGTTCCTTGTTTGCTCTTACCATATTTTAAGTAGTCATCAGCCATAAGTAGTGAGGCAGCTAATTATATGTGTCAACTTGACTAGATAAATCAGAGTGCTGAGGTATTTGACTAAAATTTTAATTGGGTGTGTCTGTAAGTTCTATGTTTCTGGCTGACAATAACATTTGAATCAGTAGAGCAGATTGTCCTCCCTAGTGAGTGGGATATGGAATCCCTTGAAGACCTGAGTAGAATAAAGGGCTGAGTAAGAAATAATGTTTCTTTCTGTCTGTCTTTGAGTTGGGATATCAGGCCTCTCTTCTCCTGCTTTTGGACTAGAATCAGACTAGAACTATACTGTCAGTTCTCTGGGGTTTCCAGTTTACCCACTGCAGATCTTAGACTTCTCAGCCTCCTTAACCAGTTAAGCTAACTCCTTATAAACAATCTAATGAGCTAGCTCTCCAGTTGATTCCATTCCTGGTTAACCCAAACTAATACCTAATTAGATATTAATGTGACTAATTGTTACTGTACTATAGAGCACAAACATAAAACATTTCATTACAAAAGTTCCATTGGATAGCTAACATATGTGAAGAAAAGTATGTCTTCATATATGTGTAGGTGGGGGAAGGGAGAGGGAGAATATGTGTGTAGATGGAAATAAGAGAGAGTAATTGGAAGTATTATTGAAAAAATAAGTTATTGGCAGTAATATTGTGAGCAGTGTTCTATGAATAGGGAATTAAGAATGAGTACATTACTGAAGAGAAATAATAAGAGACATGAAGATAGCTCTGAAGAATAGTAATACAGAAAAAGTATTACTGCATTAGTCTGTTTTCTAGAAAAACAAAACCTTTTAGTATATATACACACATGTATAACATATACATGTGTGTATATATATATTTATGTATACACACACACAGAGCAATGTATGGTCTCTCCATGGTCTGTCCCAGTTGGGAACAGTCTAGAACACCTAAGTAACCCTTAGAACCGCTTTAAATTTTCATCCATTTAAAGAAAGATATGTATCTATCTATATATCTATATATATCTATATAGCTAGGTAGCTAGCTATATACACATATACATATATACACACATATACATATATGCATACACACGTAGGTGTACATATATACACATATGTAGATATATATGTATACACACATATTCTAAACAATGGATAAATAAGTTCTCTAATTAGGAATGTAATGACAAAAGAACAAATATTAAGGTATCATGAAGAAAGAGAACAGAGTAAAATTAATATGGTTAAATATAATAAGACATTCTATTGCTTCTTGCTTTTCTAAATTACATTACATGATTAAAGTGAAAATTAGAATACTGCCTAACATGGCTCTATTCTGAGAAAGAATTATTTTAAACAATACATAATGATATGAGGGAGGGTAGCATGAAATAAAAGAACATAAAGGTTCTGCGCTTTACACAGGCTAGTAAAATGTGACACCTAGTGTTGTGAAAAAAACTGATACACACATACGAATTATATAATGCATAGAATAACCACTTAAAAATCTGTACAAAGAGATATATCATAGCCACTATAATCAATCAACATGGAATTCTAAAAAAGTTCAAGTAACACACAGGAAAGCAGGAACAAAAACAAAAACAGAATAAATAAAAAACAAAAAATGCAAACTGAAGCAATAACATCACTGCACTAGATATAAATGTTCCATATACACCATTAAAAGGTACAGATTAGCAGAGTAGATTTTTAAAATGACTCAAATTTATGTTTCCTAGAGGTAACTCACTTCAAATATAATAATAAAAGCAGGCTGAAAGTCAAAGGCTATAAAAATATATACTATTAAAATAGAGGTATACCTATATTAATATAAGATAAAATAGACTTTAGCAAGAAAAATCATCAGCGACAAAGAGATATATTACATAATATCAATTCACCAAGAAGACATTGCAAACCTAAATGTGTATGCACCAAACAATGGAGCTAAAAAATATGTGAAGCAAAAATCAAAAAAGTGAAAGGAAAATTAGATAAGCCTCTAGCAAGGTTAACAAAAATAGAACAGAGAAGACACAAATTATTAATATCAGGACTGAAATAGGGGAACTACTTCAGACCTTGAAAAATATCAAAAGGATGCATGTACACATGACAGTGGACAATGGTCTACAAAGATGAAAAAGACTTAATTCCTCCAAAAATATATATTACTACAACTCACTAAATATGAAATATAAAATTTGGACAGCCTATACTATTGAGGACATTAAATTTACCAAAACTTTAAAGCATAATTAATATCCAATATATAAAATTTCTCCCAGAATAGAGAAAGGAATACTTTCCAACTAGTTTAATGAAGTATCACTGCATTACACCAAACACAGCATAACCCACACGTTTATCACCTCCCATAGAAAATCAAACTACAGATCAATATCTCTCACAAATAATATATATTATTTACATAATGTATAATATATAATAATAATAAAATATATAATAAAAATGCTTTCAAAATTAGCAAAAATAATTCATCAGTAAATAAAAGGGAATAAACAGTATAACCAAGCAGATTTTTCTAGGAATCTCAGTATGGTTCAATATTTGAATACCAATCAGTGTAACCTACCATACTGGCAAGCTACAAAATAAAAATCACATAATCATATCAATCCAATACCTATTTATAAAAAAACTTAGCAAAAAAAAAAATCAATGGAGTAAAATTCCTTAAACTTGATGAAGAACATGTATAAAAGCTTAATTGCTAACATTATTCTACATTGTAAAAGACTGAATGTTTTTGTTCTATAATGAGGAAAATGGCTAGGAAGTCCACTTTTACCACAGTTATTTATCACAGTACTAGAATCTCTAGCCAGAAAAATAAGGCAGAAAAATTAATTAAAAGGCATATATGTTGGACAGGAAGAAATAAACCTTATTCACAGATGACATAAAAATTCCAAGGAATTTTCAAAAAAAAAAAAATCAAAGAACTAATAAGCAGTTCCAAAGGCTATAAGATAAACATGTAAAAACCATTGTTTTTATAAACTAAGCAGTAAACCTAGGGAAACCAAATTTAAAATAGCTCAAAAATGAGAAATATTCAGGTACAAATCTAACATGTGTACAGGACTTGTACAATGAACACTAAAAAACACTGGCAGAAGAACTCAAAGACCTAAATAAATGGAGAAGTGTGCATTGTTCATGAATTGGAAAAAGCCAGCATGGTAAAGATATCAATTATTCTTATGCTGACAGACAGGCTTAAAACAGTTCCTATAAAATCCCAGAAAAACACTTGTGGTTATAGAAGAGATTATGCTAAAATCTGTATGGAATAACAAAGAAACTAGAATGACACAATTTTGAAAAATAAAGTGGAGGAATCAGTCTACTTGACTTCAGTGCCCATTAGACAGCTGCAATAATGAAAACTGTGTGCTACTGGTAAAAGGACCAATAATGCAAAATCAATGGACCAGAAGACATAAGAAATAACACCACACAAATAAAGTCAACTGATTTTTGACAAAAGTTCAAAAGCAATTAATAAAGATAATCTCTCAGCAAATAAAGCCAGAGACAAAAACTTAACATCCACCTCAACACATTTTATACAAAAATTAACTCAAAATAGAGCACAGATTTGAAAAGTAAAACTATAAGCTTTTAGAAGAAAATGTAGGCGAAAATCTTTGTTACGGAGGATTAGTTAGTGCGGTCTTAAATATGCTATTAAAACAAACCCTGTAAAATAGAGGGAAATTGATTGAATTTTAACAAAATTAAAAACTTTTACCCTGTGAAAGACCCTGTTAATAGTATGAAAAGACAACTTATATAGATCAGGAGAAAATATTTGCAATCAAAATCCGGTAACTAATATAGAGAATATAAAAATAAATTTCAAAACTCAGTAAAAAAGCAAACAATTAAATTTAAAGATGAGGAAGATATAAAGAGAAATGTCATTAAAGAGAATATAAATATGACAGAACAGCACGTGAAAAGAAATTTAACGTATCAGTCATTATGGAAGTGCAAAATTAAACCACTGAAATATCACTACCCACTACTAGAACGGTTCATACATAAAATAATGATAACATGAAATGCTCCAGAGGATTTGGAGACACTCTCATCCCTTGTTGTTGGAAATAGTTTGATGGCTTCTTTTTTTAAAATAGTCATTTTATTATTTGTTGTGTACAATGCTATATTCAGTTTGAGATACTGAAATTGCATCTTAGTCTGTATTTCACATCACACCCATGGCCAGAGTTCTAGTATCCTTTACCTTTATACCCGCCCCTCTACCCCTTCCCCCAGTCCCCTAAACCACAGTCTTGAATCTTGTGAATTTTGTTGGGTTAGTCTGTTCATTTGTTTGCTCTTTATTTTCCACATATCAGTGAAACCATCCTATATATATCTTTTTCTTTTTGACTTATTTTACTTAACACATCCCTTCTAAGTTCCATCCAGCTTGTTGCAAAGGACACAATTTCATCTTTTTTAATAGCTGCATAGAATTCCACAGCTTCTCTATGTAGTCATCTGTTAATAGACACCTAAGCTTTCTCCATGTCTTAGCTATTACAAACTTACTTTGACAGTTTCTTAACTCTAAACACAAGACAGTGACCCTGTCTGGTCAGGGAACTTGATGCACAGTTCTGCCTGGTTCAGAAAGCTTGCCACTCTTGGCACCTGTTCTGCCACCTCACATGGGCAGGAAAGCTAATTTGTAGTCACACCTGCCACTGAGTACAGCCTTCAGCTTCGCTCAACCAGGAAACCAGGTCAAACAGAACACACAGGAAACAGCATAGCCCAGGCGCACTTGATTTGATAGTCTAGCCGGAAGCTCTGCCCACCTGCAGGACTGAGCTGGTGGTCCTACCTGGCAAAGGAAATCAATGGAGTGTTTTGTCTGAGTTTAGTCCCCAGCCAACCTGCTGTACAAACCACAAAGCCTGTTATATGGTTCTTGCAGGGGCGAGAAACAAATTCATAATTCTGCCTAAGGCTGAAACAGTATCCCGCCATATTTAACCAGCAAGTCAAACCAAAATGCCTGGGAAATTGAGCAGATAACCTACAGTTCCACTTACAACACCTGTGCAGACAACCTAGCCAGCAGCTCTACCCACCTTCAGAGGTGAGGCATCAGACCCAGCTAATCAAGGAGTCTAACAGGCAGCTCTGCCATATTAGGGATCCCTGTCATGGGACCAAACAGTCATATAGCCCATTCTGACTTCCTTGCTCAGGCAGGGAAGCAAATACACAGACCTGCCCAACCAATGACAGTAGCACACAATACTGCTCACCAGGAGGCCTGACTAGAAAACCCATGCTACTGTGAAGCTCTTCTTATAGTCGGTTGGATAAGGCACCAAGAGAGCATTCCTATCCCATGGTTCCCAGCCAGCAGAATCTCCTACTCTGACCTCAAAGCACAGACTCAAATAGAGACTCCAGGACAAGCCACCTACCCCAACTAACCTGTTCAGCATCCCATGCTGAACTGACTGGTGAAGGACCTTGTCTGTACCAGAGTGAACCTGTAAAGTCTGAAAGATGACTGCTTACTCATATGTACAGACAGCAATACAGGAAATCAAGAAAAATCAGGTTAAAATGAAACCACCTAAGGAAACTAATTATTAAACTCCAATAACTGGCCTAAACAAATGTAGGGCTACGAACTCTCTAACAAAGAATTCAGAAAAATTGTCTTAAAGAAGTCTAGTGAATTATTAGAACACACAGACAACTAAACAAAATTAGGAAAACAAGCAAGAACAAAATGAGAGGTTTGACCAAGAGAAGCCATTGCAAACAAGTCAAATAGAAATTCTAGAGTCAATGAAAACAATGACTGAACTGAAGAATTAAAAAATTTCAACATCAGATTCCATCAAGCAGAAAAAGAGTGAGGAAAACTATGTGATTCATGGAACGCACACATGCACACTCACATATAGGAAGCACTTTTTAAATTTTTTTTCACAATAAAACCTCACTTAAAGAAATGTTCACATGCCCTGGTAGAACAGCGGTTAGGCCAGTCATCTCTGAACGATACAGGTCTCATAATCTTTGGGTTGGAGTCTTGAGTCCAAGAGAGAAACAACCAGTGTAAACAACTAAATGGAAATAAAATAAAGTACTTCTTCCTCAACAATAACAACAACAAAATCCTAAAGGAAATTCTTAAAGCTGAAATAAAAGAGTACTAATATCATAAAAATAGATGAATGTAGGTGTAAAACTAACTGGTAATAATAACTATATAGGCAAAGTCAGGTTCTCTAATATTGTAATGGTAATGTGTAATTCATTTAAACTTCTAGTTTAAAAGTTAAACAAATATTAAAAACAATCATAATCACAATAATTTGTTACTGCATCTATAATATAAAATATGTAAACTGCAACATCAATAATTTAAAATATGAAGGGGTTAGTGTAAAGTTTATATATGCTATTGAAATTAAGTTGTTAGCTTAAATACAATGTTTGAGGATATTTTATATAAGCTTCATGGTAACCACATAGGGAAAACCTATAGTCATGACACAGAAGATTTATGATAAAGGAGTCAAAACAAAGGGCTATAAAAAAGTCATCAAATCACAAGAGATGAGAACAATATAAGAATTAAGCAACATAGAAGCCACAAAACAAAACAAAAAATTAACAAAATGAAATAGTTAAGTTCTTATTTATCAATAATTATTTTAAACATAAATAGATTATATTCTCCAATCAAAGACATGGAATAGTTAAATGGATTAAAAAAGAAGATACAACAATATGCAACCTATAAGAGACTCATTTTATCTTTAAAGATGCACATAAAGAGGGATTGAAACAAATGTTTCAAGCAAATGGTAGCAAAAAGAAAGCAGTTATATTAGACAAAATAGACTTTAAGCCAAAAATGGTGAAAAAAATAAAAGTCATATAATAATAAAGGGATTAATCCATCAGAGGACAGAATAATTGTAAATCTTTATGCACTCAACAATGGAGCATCTAAATAAAATAAACAAATATTTAAAAAACTAAAAAGAGAAACAGCACTACAATAATAATTTGGAAATTTAATACCATATTTTCAACATTGAGAACAAAACTATAGATCAAATGGGCCTATATTTCAACATTTCATCCAATAACAGTGTAATATACATTCTTTGTAAACATTCATAGAATATTTTGACTTAAGTTCACAGGAAATTAGAAGAGTTAGAATCTGAATATGAAGAAGTTTCAAGAGCACCTGAGCTAATTTTACTTATATTCTTTTTATGAGTAAAATGTTGATAGATACTTCTTTTTACAAAGGTTTTTCCATAAGTATGAAAAATTCCAAGTTATAGAGTTGTATCATAGTTACAGTGGCATTTTCTTTTTGAGTAACACATAAAGCAATGGTGTATTTTATAAGATTGCATCTCAGCTTCTAGAAACACCTTCCTGCTCAAAGCATTGAATTAATTTTCAAAAGAACTCATTTGTTCTTTCAAGGTTTTCTATTAACATTTTATTTAAATAACTGATTCAATAAAAATGCAAGAATTAAACCTAAGACCCCAGTCTTTGATATAAAGTAATAACATAAAACCATACACCATGAATTAGGAATAGAGTATTAAACTTAAGCCATCTTCTGATTAATCTGGGCTTTAATTTCATCAGATTTTCCAGTGATATTAGTAGGTTCACTTATGTTTTGATGTGTAGAACATGATTTCTGGTCTATTCTATTCAATATTTATTATAGAGCAATAACTATATGCCAAGGACTGAATTAGGCACTAGAAATATGGAGAATAAAGGCAGACATGATCCCTGCTTTCTCAGTGTTTAGTATCTAGTAAAGAAGACTAACAAAATATTTAATTTTTATATATACCATGAAGAAACAACTAGGAAAAGGAAATAAAAATGAAGAGTGGGGCAGGAGAATGCAACTTCAGATAATAATGGCAACAGAGCTTACTAAATGCTATGTAGTACAGACATAAGAAGAGAATATTCCTCTTTATTGTGCGGACTAGAAAACTCATCAGTTCTTCAGGTGAGAAATGATAGTGGTTTAGATTCAAAGGTTTACAGTGGAGATAGATGGATTTTAGCTCTGCTTTAGAAACAGAACCATATATATACACATACACACATACATACATATATTTATTATGTGCCAGACTGTACTACATGCTTTAATATATCCTTTTCATCTTCAAAACAATTGTATAAAACAGTAATACATGTTTACAAACAGGGAAAATGAGGCTTTAAGAGTTTAACTAATTTGCCGAAGTCATATAGCAAGTAAGCAGGGAGCTGGGTTGTAAATACACATCTTCTGGCCCCAGAGCCCTTGCTCTCAGCCAGGAGAACATTAGCAAGAACCTTTCTGCGAAGGTGTCATTTAAGATGACACTTGAATAATGATAAGGTAAGGGGTTGGTAGGAGAAATATATATAATGTCCTAAAATGGGAAAGGGCTCTTCAGCTTTAGGACATAAAAGAAGGCCGGCATGCTGGAATATAGTTAAAGAGAGCAAGAGTGTGGGGCGACAGAAGGTCAGTGTTTCTTCATGCAGGAGCCTATAGGCCTCAAGGAGCTGGAATTTTATTCTAAGTGCAACAGACACCACCAAGGACTTTAAACTAGACAGTGACATGATCCGATTATTTTTTAAAATATCTATAGCTGATATGTGAAGAATGAATTGAAAGAAGGTAAGAGAAATAAAGTCCAACACATTCATTTACTCAACAAATATGACAAAGTATATTATTGTGACAGCACTATTCTAGATACTGGGTCCTATTTTTCTGCCAGAAAAATGTCACTTTTGATGGCTTTCCATTAAAACTGACTGCTGGGAAAGGTTATATGATTTACCCAAAGTTACACAGATAATTGTGGTAGAACTGGAAATAGAACACACGTCTCAGAATTCTACTACAAACCCACAGAACAGCAAGGTGACCATTACCCACAGGCTTGCTGAATTTCTATCACTTTAGTCCTCCTTTGCAAATCCCAGACCAACGCAATAAAAAATATCAGAACACATTTGGGATTTTTTTTTTTTTTGATGCTTCCTGATGGAGTAGCAGTTAATTTAATAATTTCCAAAGAAGCAAGCCACATACATCTGGTTTCAAGTCTAGGTTGGGGAGGGGGTGTGTGTGGGGGTGTGGGGAATGAACCAGTGTGAACAACTAAATAAATTAAAATGCTTTTTCCTCTTCTATCTTCCTACCTGACTGCCTACTTACCTTCGTTCCTGCCTGCAATTTTTCCTTATACACACATATATTGCCAAGCAAGTTATTAGCTGTACACTTTACACTTCCTTAAGAAAAAAGTGAGGAAGGTTAACAGTAGTCTGAATGTATCAGTGTTAGCTGGTGAAAAAAATAAAATCTTTTGTAAAAGTTTATCAAAAACATTTACTAATACATACGATTTTCAAAGGGCAAGTTATACACAAAATTCCTTCTAAAGTAGTTTACTTTCTGATTTAGAAACATATAAATGATTAAGGACAATAGAGATGGCATAAGCAGGACTAGAATTATATCAACATTTTTTTAAAACACACTTGATTAGTCCTGAAGAAAAGGTAGTTTGAACTAATACTTGAAGGACGGATAGGATTTTTAAAAGTAAGCACATCTGGTGGAGAAGCAGTTAGGTCAGCTGCTTGCTGATAGCTGTCCACATACATCCAAGGACTGAGTTTGCATCCCAGGTCCAGTGGGAGACAACAAATGTGAACAACTAAATAAAATAAAATAAAAAATGTTTCTACCTCCTCTCTCTTCTTGCCTGCCTGCCTGCTTACTCACCTTCATTCCTGCCTGTACCTTTCCTTTAAAAAAAAAAAAAAATGCAGATAGGGAACTAGTTTAAATTCAGGAAATTTATAGAATGTCTATTAGGGCACTAAGCTTGGGTTTCTGGGTAGGTAGGTAGAAGAATGAATTTTTTAGAATAGTTTTCCAGAAACATTCTCTTAGGTGTAACATTTGCCCTAAGACCTGAATGATACAGAGGAACAAGAAATGTGATAATGGGAGGAGAGACTATTCAAAGCAGAGAGAACATATACAAATAGTCACTACATTACCTGCCTGCATATTAAACATTATAGAGCTTAGTTCAATAGTAAAAGGATGGACACTGAATTCTTAAGCCTTAAATAATTCCACAAATTCTCATTCTGAGCTCAGTTTCTAAATCTGTAATAATAATTAATGAACACTGTCAGATAATACATATGTGTTTTAGAATCAGAAATATAACAAAATTATAAAAAATCTGTTCAAAAGACAAGAACATAAAAATTATATGGTGCTTAGATACATAAAATTATAAGTAGAGGACTTGAATTATGATCATTTCTGTTAGTATTAATTGACGTATAATTTATATAGTTACATTTTTTCCTATTGTGCTATATACATGTTTTATCTGCCTTGTCAGACTGTAAAGTCTCTGGCGGTGGTAAGCAGATCTTCAATATGGCACCTGATATAGGCTTTAATAAGTATAACTAAGTAGATCTATCAAGCCAACAATTTACTTCAGTCTTCTGAGGATCTGTTCGTGTGTGTGTGTGTGTGTGTGTGTTCAAAATCCCATCTATCTGGAAAGTATTTGAGGGGGCTCATGATATCAAGAACGGCTGATGGAAATAAGTTGTAGACAAAACCAAAAGAGAATTCATCTTAAAGAGGATGGAAATAATCTGCAGGTAACTATGTTAATTACCACCGCAGGATTTAGTTGACATTTCCTGGCAGCTAAATGAGGACACGAATTGACTGAATCCCATAATATGGTATTTAATCTGCCTTAAAGTTAGATATTCACATTTATCTGCCAAGACCATTTTTCCCCTGGGGTCAAAATGCGCAAAGGACTTTGATCACAAGGGCTTTCAAAGAAGAGTCATTTACAGTTCACGTGGAACAACTAACTGGAAACACACATCAATAAGGCCTTTCATGAAGTCCAAGAAAATAACTGAGCAACGACACAATAACTCTGAAGGATTGCTTAAGGAACTTACTTGGTTTTACTTTTAGAGCAACGACCCCTGATAGGATGGAATGAGGGGTGCCTCTACAATAGAATCCTGTTTTCTTCCCAAGACTGGTCCAGATTTGGCAGTAACAAAACAGTACCTGGGTCACTTGATAGCCGCAATAAAGGGTCAGCATTAGCCCAGGGTTGGCTGACCAACTTGGATTCAGGCGGAGCAGAGAGCCTGCACAAGGAAGTGTCTTGGGCCGGCCTTCAGGTGGGCAGCTGCTAAGGGTAGTGTCCTGGGTGAGGGGGCTAGAGATGGAGGACAAGGAAGGCAACTTAGGGCCGCTGCGGAGCACAACTCCAGGGGTCACCAAGCAGTCCCTCCTGGATGTGGAAACTCCGGAACACGAAGGAGAGGCAAAGGCTACAAACGCCAAGTAATCTCTGTGGGTCAGACGGGACGACCCCAATGCCAGAATACAGTTTTATTATCCCACTCCACCCTCGGAGCCCAGCGCTCACCCACCTGCAACTGCAGTCTCCGAAGTCTCCACCCCAGAACCCCTGCCTCCAGAGAACTGATTGCGATTGGCTTGCAACGCTGTCCCGTTAGCGCTTCTCCAAGTGTGAGTGGCGTGACGATAGAGTAGCTTGGTACCGCCCTTAGCGCGCCTCCGAAGCCCCGCCCACGTGACGTCACACGTTGCCGCAGAGCGCAGAGGTGGGTCTCCGTCTGAGTCCCACCTTCCGCGTTAGGGGCGGGGAAAGGAGGACCTAGCTGAACCACGTGACGGTAGTCGTAGCGCGACGCCCCACCCCTACGCACAGACGTCGGGTAGAAGGGGGTGGGACCACGTTTAGTACGCGCCATCAGGCCCAGGTGGCGGCGAGGTTTCTTCTCGTTGTATGGTTTTCCCGGCCAAACGGTCCTTCTTGGTGCCAGGAATGGAGGGTGTACGCTGGGCCTTTTCCTGCGGCACTTGGCTGCCGAGCCGAGCTGAATGGCTGCTGGCGGTACGGTCGATCCAGCCAGAAGAGAAGGAACGCATCGGCCAGTTCGTCTTTGCCCGGGACGCTAAGGCAGCCATGGTACTCCAGGTCTTTGATATTTAGAACTGAGGGGGCAGGTGTTGGAGGTGGGCTGGGCTGTGGAGACCCCCCGCTTCCGCTCCGGCGTCGATGCCCGCATTGTGGTCCCGTTGTGGTCCGCCGGGCCCGAAGCTGGGCGCCGCCGAGTCCGCCGGGCGCGCTTGGCCTGGTTTCCACGTCTTTGTAGTCGCCTACCAGGCCTCGGCCGCTGCGAAAATTAGCCCCTCCCCCGGGTAGAATTGAAAATAGAGACCCTGCTAAACCACAAAATGGGCCTCTGAAGGGAAGGTCTCTGAAGTAGTGAAGAAAAGGTCTCTTTTCCGTAATGAGTGTTTTTCTATTTTTATTTTGTGGTATTACCAGGTTTCTTTTTTTTTTTTCTTTGTGTGGGCTCGTAGCACATGCTTGGTCTGTTAGATATCCTATCACTCTCCAAGGGTATCCTGCACACGGTAGGCTCCAGAAAATATTCACAGTATGACTTAGATTAGTCTTACACACCGTGGAACTGGAAGAGGCCTCTTTTACGAGTGAAATTTAGGTTCAAGGAGGATGCGGTCCCTATAGTCTTCCTGGCTATATATCCTGGGAAATAGTATTTTAAAAGTAGAATTATTTATTTCAGTTATGAAACATGGAAAATTGAACTTGAAAATTGCCAATACTATTTTGGGAGGTTCGAAACACCCTCTACGTTCCTCCTTTTCAAAGACAATCATCCCCTGAAAAGGCCCCTGTTTCGACAAACCTTCTTTTGAAATGTGGCCTATTTGATAGTTCTCGATGGCACATTGGTGATTATTTGTATACCTTGTAAGAAATTATGAAATTCAAAGTCTTGGATATACTTGTCATCTTACACTTGTGTTTTGGGGTGTGATTTTAGTGACTTATTGGAGGTAGGACAATGGATGAGGTCAATGTGTAACAGGGCATACATTATTAATTGATGAAGCTAAAGGTACGCTATATAGAATCTAGGAATACATTTATACACAAGATGTAGGTACAACAGAGTTGCTCCTGGGGGATATTTTATAATAGCAAAATGAGCTAACCTAAAATGCCCTATAATATAGCAATTGTTAATCAGATTGTGGTAACTTGATACTATGAAATAATATGCTACAGTCAAAAGTGCACAGACCAGACCTTTATTTACAAACATGAAATAATCCCCAACACTTAAAAGTTTAAAACCTTATAAATTGTAGAGTACTACATATAGTAAAATCTCTTGTAGATAGGTAGCAAAAGCATATGCAAATAAATATATTTAAATTCTTGAAGACCAGAAGGATGCCTACTTGCTAGCATTGGTTACCTGTTAAGGGGATGGTATTGCTAAGGAGGGGCTTTTTCTTCTATTTTCTTAAATATTGCTTAGATCTTAATGCAAATCTTAATGCAACTTAAAGCTTAATATGCACTTTTAAAAACTTTTAAAATTAATATTTTAGAAACCACAATAATAGACCTTGTGTGTTACAGGCACTGTTTAACAGGCAATGTACCTAAATTTTTAGCAGACATCCACACATAGTAAATGTTTTATTTACTTAACAGGCTGGTCGTCTGATGATAAGGAAATTAGTTGCAGAGAAATTGAATATCCCTTGGAATAATATTCGTTTGCAAAGAACTGCAAAAGGAAAACCAGTTCTTGCAAAAGACTCCTTGAATCCCTACCCCAATTTCAACTTTAACATCTCACATCAAGGGGACTATGCTGTACTTGCTGCTGAACCTGAGCTACAAGTTGGAATAGATATAATGAAGACTAGTTTTCCAGGTAATATTGTATTTTTTGTAGTACAGAAGTTATTGTCTTACTGCCTCAGTTCTTTGAATGATCTCAGGCCAGGAGATGTGTTATAGATATTTTAATTTCAGGAAAAATGTGCTCCATACTCAAAGGTAATGTGTCTGAGAGAACATATGTTTAGAAAAAGTATTTCCTTGAATATTAACAGACTTCTGCATTAAAGACATATTCTCCATTATTGAGGCTTTATATAATGCTTTGCCTAGAGGCAAAGTGAAAATAAAGATTTTATTTTGAATAGTACCTCAAGATTGTTAAGACTAAATTTGAAACTTTTCGAAGAGTTTAAGTTTTGTAAAAAAACCAGTTTCTCAGTAGCTCATTTTGTCTTTAAATAATGTTAAATCTAATTGAACTCAATGAAGAGTTATTTTGAATAGCACTTATTCAAAAAATAATTCTGTTGTAAGAACTTTGTTGCACTTAAGTATGTCTCAAAAATTCATCAGTAAATTGTTGGTTTGTTTAAAAAGATAATCTCACTGTACTGGTAGAGTATATTACAGTCCTTAGGTAGAGGTAACATATACATAGAAAAATAAAAAGCAAGCAGTTATTAAAATTTAAGTTGTATTTTGCCTTAAAAATGTTTAATTGGTGGTGAAGAAACTTAACATTTATTGCAGGTTATATCCAGACAATTTACTAGAACATAGGTTCCTTAGCTATTCTTTTTTTTTTGAGGAAAGGTGCCGGTAGGAAGAGAGAGGTGAAAGAAGAATTTCACTTATTTTTATTTACTTGTTACATTTGCTGTTCCCTTCACCTCAAACCTTAAACCCAAGACCTTGTGATGTATGTGGGACTGCTCCCAGGGTGTACTAGACTGCTAGGCCACCAGGGAGCACCCTCCTTAACTGTTCTTTTTTACCTTTAACACTTAAACTTAGCACTTAACTATGTGCCAACTTATTTTACCAAGTGCTTTACATATATTCTCTAATTTATTTGTCCTAACCACCATATAATGAATATACTATTATTTTTATCAGATGATAAATCACAGACCAAGAGGCAGGCTGTTAGTAAGAACCAACATCTTCCTAATTTCATAGTATGGTTTCTTAATCTCCAAATTGCTTCCACCACAGGATCTTTGCTTATGTTCAAGATTTGTTATTGACTTTATCTCACACTCCCATTTCTGCATAGATAAATTATTTACCCCTTAACTTTCACTTCAGTCTTACTTCAGGGAAACCTTCAATCTGAGCTAACTTCTTCATCATAGACTGTCATAAAACGTATTTCCTCCACCCCACTAACATCTTAATTTATAATTATTTATCAGGATGATTATCTTTACTCTGTTCCTGCTAAGCCACATAGAGTAGGAACTATATTAGCTGCATCTAAGTTTGGTCTGTCACATCTGTTAGCATTAAAAAATGTTCAATAAATATTTGTGAAGTAAGTGAATAAGTATGCTGTGCTAATATTAAGGCTTCCATGTATGACTGTGCGCCTCATCTTTCCCTTTTACCCTCGGTGTCTTTATGTTGCATTTCCCAGCGGCTATTTTTTCTCTGTCCTGCTCATAATCCTTCCTATTACAACTTTCTTCTTTGCCCAGAAAATAATAGTTATTAAAGTGATTTTTGTCCTAAGATTTCTAGGTAAGTATCAAGACCTTTTTTTTTTTAACTTGCTAAATTAGTTCACACTATTTTGTATGCAGAATGTGCTTAGTTAAAAACAATTTTTTTAATTTGTAGATTAAGAGCTTGTAACTTTAAAAAGTCCACTTCCCTTCATATCTGCCCTCCTTATTAAAAAATTAGGTCTTTATTGGCAAGGAGCTCTTCCCTGTTAAAGGGTAAATCTTTAAAAATGTCCAGAGGAGTGTGCCCTGGTGGGGTGGTGGTTGTGTCAGCTGTTTGCAAAGCAGCACAGTCCAGGTAAATCTCAAAGCACTTGAATTTGTGTCTGGGTTTGGGGGAAGCAACATGGCGAGCAATTCAGTAAAACTAAAATGCTTCTTCCTTCTCTCTTCTTGCATATCTGTCTACTCACTTTCATTCCTGTTTAATTTTTCCTTTAAAAAAAAAAAAAACTCAAGAATTTGAGTGGAGTCACAACGTAGATTAGTATTTATCAATCAGCTCTTCTATGTATGTTACTGATTAAATGCTTTAGATGCACTGTCTGATTTTATCCACTGAAGCTCCGTAGAGTATAGGTACTGTTACTATTTTATAGAATAAATTAGACACTTGCCCAAGATGATTTACCAAAAAAAAATAGATCTTGGATTTGGCCCCACAATATAATATACGACTTATTCATACTAGATTTTATTAATACCTTTTTATAGATTTGCAGGTATAAACTTTGAAAAAAAATCTGTGAAACTGGATTTCATGAATTTCAGGTTTCTCTAGAAGAACGGATTGTGGAAAGTAAAGGGAATTGACTTAACCATTTTTTAAAACTGTTAGGTATTGTTAAATACAAGAATATGTTATTAGCAAGAGAATAGACAAGGAGGAGACCTAAGAGTTAGAGCTCCATATCTATACGTGCTATTTCAGCTCAATAGGTAAAGATTACTTTTTTATTAAATGATACATTATCCAGAGTGATTTTTTTTTCTTTTATAAATTGCTTAAGTCTATAAAAAATTCTTTGTAATAGGATATTGACACTTTATTGATCAGATCTGTTACAACTGTATTCTCATTCTTTTTTTTTTCAATCTTTGAATTTAGTTACATTTTTTACATTATGAATTTTATTTTTATTTAATTAAATATATCTTTTCCTTCATGCATTCTTAATTCTGTCTTGTTTGAGAGAATATTGGTTAAAAAAATTTACTCAACTCCATAGATTACAGAGTCTCCTAGATTTTGTTCTTAAAATTTTGGGGTTTGGGGAGGTTTTTTTGCATTCAAATCTTCTATTTGTTTGTATAGTATACTTTATATCCTGGTTGCTGAACAATTCTGCCACCACCAGAGCAGGATAGACTAAGGAATAGACATCTAAAGTACCTGGAACTATAAAGTACTTAATAAATGTTAGTCCAAGGTAGTTGTTATAGTTATTGTTGTGTGTATTGAATGCTATTTCTAAAACAGTAACTAGAATATTAAGATCAGCTGGGATGCTTATTAAAAAATGTAGATTCTTTGAAACCACCCCAGACCTACTGAACCAGAATTTCTATGGATTCTATATTTAAACAGTTTTCTTGAGCAATGTTAGACATGTTAATGTTTGGAAAACATTTGTTAGGTATAATTTACAGAGTCAACAAAGAGAAAGCAGTAGCCCATGTATTTTTTTTTAATGATTGAAGTAGAAAGCCATTAGATCTTTGTCTCACACTAGAAGAAATCACAAAGTGAGCAGATGTGATTGATTTCATATTAAATCTTCTCATTCACAAACCAGGGAATATATTTTTGACAAATAAGATAGACATAGGTTAATATAGTTAATATATGAAATGCTTGTAAGTATTGATAGGAAAACCGCTTAAGATTTGATGGGTAAAAGTCTTGAGAAAACCATTCACTAAGAAGATAAACATATAATAATAATAACTACCATAGTAATCTTAGAGCTAACATTTATTTAAGTACCTAGCAATTCTGGGCACTTTACATATTTATACCTTATCTTTTCCGTTTTGCAACTTTAAAAAGCAGCCATAGAGATGTTAAATAAATAACAGTTAAGGGATGGTGCCAGGGCATGAACATTTGAGAGAAAGACATGTACGGTGTGCGTGCATGCACGCGTATGTTGTATGTATGTATGTGTGTATTCGTTTCTTAGGCGCCTAACAAAGTGTTACAAACTTGGTGTCTTAAAACAACAGAAATTTTTTCTCTGACACTCTAATGGCTAGAAGTGGATCAAAGTATTGACAGGTTCATGCTTCCTCTGAAGGTTTCAGAGAATTTCTGCCTCATCTTCATGGGATCTTTTTTCTTATCTTCTCTCAGTGTGTCTAAATGTTCTCCTTATAAATGGAGGGTTCATCTTAATCCAATATGACCTTATTTTAGCTTGATTATTTCTTTTTCCAAATAAGTTTATAAAGTCCATCCTCCATTCCAGCCAATTTTATATCCATCCCACAAACAAAATTAATTCACCAATCCCAACATTCCAAATTTAAACCTATTCCAACATTAGCTCTAAACCCCAAAATCTCATCTAAATATAACTAAAAGAAATCAGCATCTCATAAGACTCATCTAAATCAGGTATGGGTGAAAATGAACATGATATCCATACTGGGGTAAATTTCTCTCCTGTCAGTTTACCTGTGAAACAAGAAAACAATCTGTTTCTAAAATACAGTAGTGAAACAGAACAGACATTCTCATGTCAAAGTGAAAAAGTTAGGTGAGGAAGGCGGCTGTGTCATTGGTCCCAAATTCAAAACCCATCAGGACAAGTATGTTTTAAGTTCTGAGAATAATCCTTTGGGGCTCCACGTTCTGACCTTAGGGGACTCACCCCAAGCCTCCTGCCCCTTCCACCCTGGCTTCAGAGTCTTCCTTTTAAAGGCTAACACATTTGCAGCCAAGTAGCCTATACTCTAGGTTCTTTCCTTGGGTGTTGATACATGTATATGTTGATAATGTAATGTGCACATTTAAATAAACACACTAAGAGCTACTGAAGTGCGAAACTGCCTAAGTGGAACCTTTCAAGCCTAAGTTGTCATTTTAATTTAGTGTGTTTTCTGCTATGCCCCACATGTACCACAGACTTAGAGAACTCCTTTGTCAGTAACACTAGAGGCTTTGGACATTGTGAAACCCTTTATAAAAAGCTCAGACATTTTCATTTTATTCTGGATTTGCATCTGGATTAATTTCAAGACAAGTGAGTTGATATATCGAGCATTATTGTTAATATTAAGAAAGGGTACAGGCAGAGCAAAGGTCAGCAGAGGCAGGAAGAGACAGAAGGGAAAAGCACTTTTTTATTTAGTTGTTCATCTTGGTTGTTCATCCCAGTCCTAACTCAGATCCTTGGATATTTCTGAACTGTGTTAGCCAAAGACAGCTGACCAAACTGCTACTCCATCAGAGTGTGTCTAACACACATTTTAAAATACCTCCTATGGGAGCCAGACTATGTGTAGTCCAGTACTTAGAAAATGAAAACTGTGGAAGTTTCTAGTGTGACTTATTCAAGCTAAAGTTTGTTAATTTGAGACACAGAGGAACATTGCTCAGCTACCCTGTGAAATAACTGGCTCTTTAAGAAGAATGGTCAACTTCTTTCTTTTTCCTTCCTTTTTTTTAATGGAGATAACTGATTTACAAAATAATACAGTGCCCTATGTGCAGGTTCTCCATCACATTTTTATGTATCTTAAGTTCTGCATAAGCACTAGAATGATTAAATCAAAGATTTCGATAGACATAAATAGGTGAATGAACAGGTGATGGCGTTATTAAGATGGCTTGCCAACTTATATACCTGATAATTTCGTCTTCAGATAGTTTCAAGGGCACATTTAATGCTCTCGAATTTCCTGCTGATTTTTCCCCTTTATTTCCAAGATAAAACTTCTTCACTCACTGTATTTCTGCTATAATGCCACAATGTGGCGCTGTTGTGCTTTGACAGTACTTAAAAAATCTTATTGCTGTTAAATCTGTTTTGTGGGATAAGATGCTCTCAAAAGTATATGAAAATGTACTTATATTGAATACTTTTTTAGTTATACACAATCAGTTACATGATTGCTTACCAATGATTATGCTAGATTGCTTATATTAATCAGTTATTAACATGAATATTTAAATGTTTTTTGCTTGATTGCCCCATCATATTTGGTTAAAAATTGTAGAGCTTCTTAAAGGTTATGAAATGATAATTTGAAGAAATAAACCAAAAAAAAAATGACACAATAGAGGAAGCGGCCTTTTTTTTTTTTTGAGCTTTTTGTATATTATTTCATTAAAACTACAGTTCCACCCCAAATATATATTGCTGTCTTCCAAATCCATGGTAGCTAGTCTTCCCTTTGTTATGGACACGCTTTGTGCCAGAATCCGTTCCAGAACCAACAGTTAAAATTATGGTTCATGTAGATCTAGTGCTCCCAAATCTCCAGATTTAATTTCATGCTTCTGCAAGCTTGCTTTCTATACTTCCTTATAGTAGTTCTTTAGGATGTAATTCTGCCATCAGAGATGTCCATGGCCCAGACATGGTAAGAATCTCATGCCCCTGGGTCTCCTAATATTGTAGTTTAATATTTCAGTGTAGTTGCATGAAATTACTATACCTTTGCTAGACTACTTACAGGAATTAGTAGTCTTTTTTTTTTTTAAACATTAATGGAATAGATGTAAATAATAGTCCAATTTAGTTCATAAAATGGATTCATACTAAGTATTCTTGATAAGAGGGCTTTAGGAGTAAATAGATTAAATGAGTCTGATGAACTTGAACATGAATACTTCTGTATTGGTCTAACAGACCGCATGTTATCATAGGATCATCAGAAATATTTGTTAGGTGAGCAAAGAAGACTATTGACTATTCTGAAAGTGAGGATGGTAGGTGAGGGGAATAAAGCTTTTGTGGGAGAACAGTCAGTATTTTCTGTCATTAACTATGGGAAAGGTACTTTGTTAATATAAGAGAAACTGTAAACTCCCTCTAAATATAAGGACCTTTGTTTTGCTCATCGTAATATTTCTGGCATCTAGCACTTGGATATTTGGAGAGTTAATGATCATAATATGAGTTCTAATTGTTGAATTTTCATGGACTAATTTGATTAAATGCCAGTGAAACGTTAAGAGTACTTTGATCAGTCTTAGAGTGTGTTGATAGTGTCGCTTTAGGAATTATAGTTCAACCAGTTGGGGATATCAGATTTGGAAGTTGGGTATTTTAGAAATGGGAATTGTAGTTACAAGTAGACAACCTATGTTAACAAAATCTACAGTGGGACTGCTTTTAGAAGTTTTCTGGAAAATTACATAATCATGACATAAGGATACAGGGTAGTAGAGGATTTGGGAAGTAACTTGCCAAATAATATAGTTGACCGTCATATGTAATAAACATTTGTGCTTCACTTACCTTGAGCCCAGCTCACAGATAGGCTAGTTTGGTTGTATGTGATTTGTTTAATATTTCTACATACTCTGCATATTTATAAAATAAAAGAGTAATGATAGTGATTTTCTACCTAGTAGTAAAGCTTTGCCATTTTTAGAATGCTATCTCTTTGTTGTCTATGGAACAGTAGAACTAGGAATACATTTCAACTTTTTAAAAATGGGCTTAAGTTATAGCCCATATTACCAAATGAATAGAAATTGAAATCTGTTTATTTGGAAAAAGTCCTTTTAGAAGACATGTTGAAAACAATTGCTTTGAAGGAAATATATATATATTAACTTTCCAGGCACAGTGATAACTTAGAATTTCAAAAAGTCCTTCGTTTTCTACCAGTTCCCTAAAAATTAAAGAATTTGCTCCCTTTTTCCCTGTTAGATAGCAAAGTAAAATTTAAACCCAGGATAGTATGCCTCTGTTTTAAAAATTTGCTGTGGAATTTTGATATTCTGTCATATACTGGACATTTCTTACTCGTTATTTAGAATTTATAATGGGTAGACTGCTGAACTTTTATCAGTTTGGGGGTAGGGGGAGAAGGCACTTATGATATAACCACATAATTTTTCTCCTTAATTAATAATTTGTGAAATTTTGCTAATTCCTACTATACTACTCTTGAGTTTCAGGGTTGACTTTTTTTGTCATCGTAAATTATTCTTGCAATTCCCAATTTACTTTGATTTTCTGATCATTTGTTTAGGATTACTGTAACTATTCAAAAAGTTATGATTGGTCTTTATTTTCATTTTGTTTTGTTATGCTGTTTTATAGTTTTGGTAAAGAACAGTCTTTTAATTCTGTATTTTTTCTCAACAGGTCGTGGTTCTATTCCAGAATTTTTTCATATTATGAAAAGAAAGTTTACCAACAAAGAGTGGGAAACAATCAGAAGCTTTAAGGATGAATGGACTCAGCTGGATATGTTTTATAGGAATTGGGTATAATTTCTTTCTAATTCTGAGTAAAAGCTTATGATAATTATCTTTGCTAAGAATTAGATCAAAAGTCCTTGTTCCTGGGTAGTTCAGAATGCTTGAAGTAAATGCAATCGTTTTCTTGGCATTCGTTATTACATTATAATGACATTTAAAGAAAATTTTATGTATATTTTACATTATTCTTCAAGCTCAAATAAGACATGACATTTTATCACTGTTTTTAAATATTATTTGTTTCTGTCTTAAAGGAACTTATACACATGAGGCCTTGTTTAGCAAACTCTTTTATAATACTTGTTTAATGCTAGAACACATTTCTTTAAGCCCTTCATGAATTAGTTAATTTTCATAACAGCCCTGTGAGGTGGTACTGTTATTATTGCATGTTACATGAGGGAATGGAAGACTTAAAATACTTGATTTATCACATAGCTGGTTTCTCTCCATGCTCCTGTAAGGGTGAAAAACCCAAAAACAAAAGATATGTTTAACCATAAGAGTTAAACGTCCAGATGTATTGGGCCTTTAGATTTTCTGAAAAACTTTACTAAATGCTCTAAGAGAAAATGTCTCTGTATTTTAGGCACTGAAAGAAAGCTTCATAAAAGCAGTTGGTGTTGGACTAGGATTTGAATTGCAACGGCTTGAATTTGATATATCTCCGTTAAACCTGGATATAGGCCAGGTTTATAAAGAAACACGTTTGTTCCTGGATGGGGAAGAAGAAAAAGAATGGGCATTTGAGGTAAGTGATGTATCAGCGTTGTTATAGCTAAGAATTTCCTTGTTTTGTTCATGAATGTGAAATTAATTTGGGGAACCTAGTCACTGAAAATAGATATGACTGGAATAAAATCTTTTTGAAAAGTTGGAGTCTATAACATTTAAACTAACACATGAAAGAGAAATTTTAGTAAAACGGGAAGGGAAAAGAAGCCCAAGAATCAAGAGGTGTGTGTACATGTTTGTGTGTAGAGAGAGAAATTGTGATTATAAAAATTTACACATTTACTGGTTTTTACTTGCTTTTTGTTTTTCAGGAAAGCAAAATAGATGACCACCATTTCGTTGCAGTAGCTCTTAGGAAACCGGATGGATCTACACATCAAGATGTAAGATTTTAACATTTCTTTGGCTTTTTTTTTAAAAAGCATAAATCATGTTAAGTTTGTTCTTTGTTGTTAGAAACAATCATTTGATTTCTATCAGAGGAGTTGTTTTGTATTTTAAGATAGACTTAGAAGTGTTTTTCATAATAATTCTTTACGATTATCTGCAGTGTCACAGAAAAATTTTAAAGCATGTTACCAGCTTCTTCACATTCATATACTTATTGCAATGAAAAAAATTGGTGGAATTGTCCTGGTACACATAATTTCAATAGACATTTGAGATACCACTATCTTAGGTCTCTTAATAGTTGTTTATATCCCAGTGAATTGGGCCTTTGTTGAATATAAAGGTAACAAGTTAAGGGTGGTAAGTAATGAAATTATTTGATAAGTTGAACTCTTTTATATAGTTAGTCCCTTTTATATAGTAAGTCCTCTCCTGAATTATTCCCAAAGTTACTGTGTCAAACATATGAGAGACCTTGTATCCTAACATCATTTTCAGTTCTTTCAGTCAAGATCTGTTTTTTTCTTCTGCTATTAATTGGTAAAGGAAGAAAATTTTTCAGAATCAAGGATTCTCAGCCTACATATTATGATTCTATGGAATAAATTATTTTAATAAAACTATGCACAACATTTAAATTGGTTCCTATTATCCGAAATGTTCTGACCCAGGTTGCCTGTCCTTGTGTGCTCAGGTCTCAGCTTTATGTCCTGTGAATACATTGACATTCCCAGAGAGCTTTATAGTTTTTGTAATATGTGCGTATGTGGCACTTGCTTTTTTATTTCATTGAAGAGGGCCTATCTAGGGCAGCATTGACATAGTGGGAAAAAGACGAGAGTATTATTTGAAAGACCTGGGTTCCAAGCCCAGATCTACCACTTAACCTATGAGCTTTTACAAAAATTGATCTGCTTGAGCCTCAATTTCCTTGTCTGTAAAATTAAAATAACTATATCTGCATCGTTTTGAGACGTGAGTCTATTAAATAGGTAGTCAACCTTGTTAAAGCACCACATAAAACCAAGCACCATCTTTACTAGAGAATATAGAATGTTAAGGAAGGTCTACACTGGGTTAGATTGTAAACTAGGGCCATATCTCAGTATAAGTTAGAGTTTATACTTGGTACTTACATTTTCTATAGAAGTACTGCATCTCTGTATAATTGTGGGAATTTTATCAGATCCACCCTCGAGACTATTTCTTGAAAGTTTGCTTTGTGCCCTCCCTTCTCTCAGAATAACCCATCTGTTTATTAAAAGTTGCATATTTGGGAATCCCCTTTAACTTGTCTACTGAATCAAAATTTTTTAATATGTGACTCAATCTACATTTTTAACAAATAGCAGAGGTTGTTAACGTATACAAGTTTAAGTATCAGGTTTAAATTTCATGATTTGTTATATCAGCATCACTAATACAGCGTTAACAATTAGAAATCCTTCTGTGTTGCAATTTAATATTGCTGAAATGTAGTTTGGTTGTATTTCTTACCATCTTAATTATAAAATTGATCACAAGGTTAATATGCAGTATAACAATGTAGTAACTTTTTCTCTTAGGTTCCGTCCCATGATGATTCTAAGCCAACCCAGAGGGAGTTTACTGTTCTCACCTTTAATGATTTAATATCATCTGCTGTTCCTATGACTCCTGAAGATCCTTCCTTTTGGGACTGTTTTTGCTTCACAGAAGAAATTCAAATACGAAATGGTACAAAGTCATGATATGATTGCCCAAGTAACAAAGGGAAATGAAAACTGTTTATCTTCTGTATTCACAAAAAAGTAAATGCCTGAAAGTATCAAATTTTGTTTCACAAAACAGTTTAAAGAAAAAAAATTTTTCCTACTAAAAAATGTAGATTGCCAGTTCAATATAGCTCACTAGAATATATTATTTACGACTTCTTCCTCCCCCAAATCATGTCGGATTGACAGAAGAAATAGAAAAGGGTGGCAGAATCTTAAAGTGATTGATGCTTATTGTAGGGGAGTAAAATAGAAAATGCAAATATGCAAAAAGTAAACATTTAAGTTCCTGTCTTACAGAGATAAATATTCCTAAAACCTGGAGTATCTTTCCAGACCTTATTGTAAATGAATTCATATTAATATACTTTTTTTTCCTTTAAAAATGGGAACATACTGTTTTGTAATTTTTTTCACTTACATCTACATCATAGACAGACAACTGTCATAACTCTTAGTGGCTCTAAAGTATTTTATTGTATAGCTAATATCAGGTAGGGTGCTTTTTGAACAGAGGTAGCAGTGTCCGATATAATTAAGGACATTTGTTATCTCATGCAGAACAGTTCAGGAATATTAAGGATACTTTTTTTGGCCTCAGCTACATTCATTTTGCCTTATTGTCTTCCTTGTGGTTATAAGAGCCACTGCTGTAACTTCTACCATTATATCTTTACAAAATTGCTTCTGACAAGCAAGAAAGACGATTTCTCCTCTTACATCTCATTTCTTTTTAGTAAGGAGCCCCTAGAAGACTTTTAATGTCCATGGACTCAGATCAGGTGTGAGAACCTGATCTGGAACCATTGAGATTGTGTAAGTTCTTTGCTGCAAGAATTTCTGCCACAAAACGATTTGGCTATAAAGACAATTTTGCCGTAAAAGACAAAAATAACTGGTTGGTTTCAGGTTTGGTCTATACGGTTAAGAGTTGCTGGAGGCCTTAGAGTAGATGATAACTATTCTTACCAGTTGTAGATCCTTCAGTGAGCACAGTCTTCTTCCCGCCCATCAAAACTAAGTTTACCAAGTTATGGCAGATATCAAAGAGGCAGCTAGTGATTCACAAGTCTTTGAGACCATTAATTACCAAATTTTAGCTAAATACAACAGTTTGTTCTCTAATGCCATCTTTACCAAATTTATCGCGTGACATTAGAAGTTGGAGACAGAAGAGTTAAGCTTCTGTCCCCACCAAAATAAATGGCTATATGATTTCTGATGAATATGTTTCTTGAAAATGGTGAAAATGTTTACTATACCTTACATATAACAATGGGAAGATGAAACCCATTTTCTGTCAAAGAATCAAAGAATATTTGTAAAAGGCTTTCACAAAAGTAAGTCAAAGGTTCGTGACTTAGTATTTAGGAACTGATATTTCTCTAAAAGAAGGGAGTTTTTTTGTTTTTTGGGTTTTTTTGGTATTTATTGAGGTAACTTACTTACAATAATAATGTTGAGGTTCACCATTTGTCAAATATATGACAACACACTCTACTCACCACTGCATTCCCAGAAATCCACCACTGTCTATTGGGCTCCACCACTACTTGCTCCCACCCCCAACCTCTACTCACTGACAACCTCAGTTTATTGTCACTGTCAAGGTCCAAGGGTTGGTTTTTGTTTTGTCTTTTCTTTATCTTTGTTTCTTTTGAGTAAGATGATCTGGATTTGTCTTTCTCAAATGAAGAGATTTGAGGAAAAAAATGTTTAATGATGTCCTTTTTATTACTGTTCCTCTTATTTTTCATGATTTTACCTTTGTATGGCAAAATTGTCTTTCAGCCAATTGGTTATGTGGAAAAATGATGGTAGCAAAGAACTTAAGGCAAATCTACATACAACTTACTTGAGAAAGCCAATATCTGACATTGGCCTTTGTGGGAAATAGATTGCTGGGAAAGAAAAGCTAAGGCGAAGTTGGGGTGATGGCATTGAGGGGAAACCCCCTGTCTGCTGTAAGGATAGTGCACCACAGTTTACTCACTCTTCCTTTCCTTCCTCTGAAGTTGGCCATTTGGTTGCTGCAGTTATTCCTTTAAGCAGTGGTGCACTGAATATCTTTATAACCATATTTTGAATTAGTATATTTGCTTATTTATATCCTTAGGAAAGTTTCTAGAAGTGTGACTGATTCAAAGGGCTTAAACATTTTTAGAACTTTGATAAGTATTGCCAAATTGCTGTCCAAAAAAGCTGTACAATTTACACTTCCAGTTAGTGTTGTGTGTGACCTTCTCCCACCTACATACTCTCTGGTTAACTCTAAATAATATCTTTTTAAATTCAATCTTTGCCAATGTAAGTGGAAAATATTTTTATTTCTTTCATTACAAATGAAGATTATCAGTGTTGTTACTGGCTGTTTGTTTTCCTTTTTTTAAACCACCTGTTCATTGTCTTTGTTGTTATTTTAGTAAATAGGACTTAATTTAAAGTGGGAACATAATATATAAAATGCCAAGACCATCATATTGATGACAGAATCTATTATATGGTTGTGGTGCATGTTTTGAGAGTGTTTAAGTCTTGTTACTGTTAAATATGAAGAAGTGAAATAATTTCATTGTATTAGTAAACTAAAATTTGCGTGTAAATTGTATAAAATTAGAAACTTTGCTTAGTAAAAAAATGGAATGTTTTGTAATTTTTTATTTTATTAAGCATGACCAAATATTCCAAGCATAGTAACTAATGTGTTTAAAATAATTAAGTAGCATTATAATAGAGGAAGCATTGTTATCCCTAGCATGAATGTAACGGTGATAAGAAAAACTGTCATCTGTCTTGTCATTATAGTAATAAATAATAAACATGGAATTTCTATGAGTGATATACTGTGCTAGATTTCATATTTTTTAAAATAAGTTACACATTCACATTGTTTATAAAGGGTCAAATAAATCTTCAGATTATTTTTTCTAAATGAAAACTACCACTACTTGAACCTCCCATTTCCTGTCCTGAGAGCAGGCACTTTTAGCTTTTATTTTTTTGTTACTAGCGTGTACTCAAATACTCTTTATATTGCTTTTAGTTGATTTTTTTTTTCCATTTTAGGCATTATTTCTTTAGTAGAGTTCTTCTGTTTCCCAGCCATTACATATTCTCTTCCTGCTCTGCTTTCCCCAACTGAGATTATAGTTCAGAGTTTACATAGCTGATCGTGATTATGCTTGTATTCATAAGATTATGTAATGCTGTAAACAGTCGAGTGGTGTTATTCTTTGCCTGTGCTGCATTTTTGTTTCCTTGAGTTAATTGACTTTCATCGGCTTCTGTATAGTTACTGCTAATTCAACCCAAACTCTACCAGATGTATGAGTATCTGCTCCGTATGTTCGGACTGCATCAGTTCTATCAGTTTCATCTAACTTCTTGAAGAAATTATTCCCCAGAGCAATATGTCGTGTTCATTGTAGACTTGGTGCCTTCTGTGCCTGGCACATAACTCATTCTGGAAATCTCCTTTCATCATTATCCTGGGGCTTGCTGGCCTCGCCTCTGTTAGATTTCCCAGTTTCCCATTTCCTATATCTTGTGTGTTTTGAAATTGACTCCTTTATGGGGATCATATTCTCAAGTAGTTTTCTGAGAACAGGGGACATGAGAGCACTTTTGAGACTTTATGTGAGGAAAGGGAATACAAAATGGCACAGGTTTTCCTGGCTATCCAAATGTAGACTGTTTCTACTTAGTATGATTAGGTAGGTTATTTGGGGGAACACAGCATTAATCACTTCTGAAATTGAACATTCCAGAAGTTTATACCTGTGCTGTAGAGAGCTAGCTTCTTAAGTTACTCCTTTCCTGCTACCAAATCCTAGTATTTTGGTGCTGCCAGTCAGTGAGGCAGGATCATATCTCTTTTGCTTGAGTCCAAGACCATTCTTTGCATCATACCATTCTGCTCGATGTATACACGTTACTGGTTCCTGTTAATAGCTCACTGCATAAGAAGTCCTGTGGATAAAACAGTGGATCTGTGTTACGTGCAAGCAGTCATATACCCCCAGCTATTCAAAGTCAAGAATCAAATAGATTTGGATTAATTATTAAATTTTTCACTATCCTTACTTCTCAGTACCCGAAACTTGAAAAGTTTGGATAATTGTATTCAGGTAGCTCAGTAGTCCCTCAAACTGGCTGAAATGCTGCCATCGTGAGAACTAAACAGATTGCTACATTATACGTACATACATCTTCAATCGGTGCATCCTTGTGGCTCAGGTATCCGATGGCTGGGGTGTGAGCCGTGTCAGCCAAAGAGCCAGTTTTGTGACCCAGGGCTGGGAGTAGGGGGACCAAATAACCCAGTAAAAACACTTCTCTCTTACTCCTGAAATACCTACCAGTACTCTTAAAGGGGATGTGAAGGGAGCTTGTCACTGATTGTCTTTTATAGGAAAAAGAAATGTGCCATCATTGTGTTTGGGAATTGGGGATTGGCACAGGTCTTTGGACATCTCCAGTTAATAACAAAAGACAGCTTTGTCTTGGGGAAAATAAGGTATTGTGATGTTAAAAATCATACATCCAATGTGAGCGAAGCTTGATATTTGAAGCTAGACAACCTAGATCCAGAGCCTAAACTTCAAGCTCAGTGTATATGCTGCAGATGTGTTAGTGATGAGAAATGCTGGCCCAAGGATGGTGGAATCTGCGGCCCTTTAAAAAGCTGCCGCTTTTGCTGATTTCTGAAATAATGCCACCTGTTTAATCAGCACCTAGGTTAAACAAGTGTTGCTCTTGCCATATTTGCTTCAATTTTTTTTTTTTTGGCTCCCCTTATTTCAGAAATAAAGGCAGTTAGTCTTCGCACCCCCAGTCACCCCTTCCAGAGAGAACTGCCATTTGCAGTTTCACACACTTTCTATGCACTTAACTACTTGTGTATGCATCTATCATTGATGCATAGTGCAATGTACTTACATCCTATATTTTCCTCTTAGAATGGAAAGATCAGGATGGGATCTCTTTGGATATTTGCTTAAAAGTGGGAACACTATCAGAATAACAAGGTCACTTAGGCCCCAGTTTCATAAAGGAGAGTATACAGACCCTTAGGAGCAGGCAGTGATGTTAAGGGTTGCTGCTCACAAGATAATAATTGAACACCTGGAGGCATGCATTTTATCTAAGTTTTTGGAAGGAACCTTCTAATAAAAGCAATAGAGTTAGAGGGAGCAGAATGCAAATGTGTCTGCTTTAAGAGACACTTGAGAGACATTTTCCTGCCTAGGAGTGAAAATAAAAGGGTCATTTTTCAGCAGAATAATTGGAAAGGAACCAGCATTAGGAGGAAGAAAATTAACACTGAATGCTTAAGGAGAAATAGCAGAACCTAAGGCTTCATGCACTGCAGCTCTTCAGGTCCCCTTCAGGATGGAGCCAGTGTGTTCCATGCAAGGCCATTCTGCTGCTGGTCCCAACCTTCAGCAGCAGGCGAGAGCTTTGCTGGTTTGGAGAGGACCCTGACTTCTGTTGTTGCTTGGCACCCTTTCAAGAACTCTCTATAACCAGAATTTCATGAGCAGGATACCTGCTAACCTGGCTTTGTGATCCCTCTCCACCCTTCAGTCTGCTCAGCACTCCAGGAATTGACTTCTCTGCACTATATCCTTCTTTTATTTTCTCTTGTTGAATTCTGAATATGGGAGAGTTCATTAGAAGAAGACCAGGTGGGAGGGGAAAGAGCACGGTGTTTGCTCTCTAGTCCTTCACTCTTTTGTGATTGGGAAAGAGCTGTATTCCTCTGTACCAAAACCAACTTCACCCTCTCTGGAGAGGCTGACAGACTCAGGAGTCACTTTTCGCCTTTTCTTCCTAGGAGGAGAAACATGTTGCCTGCCAGGCTGCTTCACCTCCTGTATGTTCCTTTTATCCTTGCTGACACTCCTTGCTCACATTTTTGTGGTGTTTTCTGTTTCTCGCTGCAATCTTGACCAATGCAGTAATGTGTACCCTGAGTTGCTCCAGGAAGTAGAACCCTTGGGATTCTGCGATCGGATTGCTCACATATTGGATGGACATGCAAATCGCTTTGTTGGGGAACATAGAGACTTGGAATTGGTGATAGGTAAGTGGTGGGTTCCCATTTACTCAAATTATCCCTCATGGTGATGTGGGCAGAGGACAGGGCGTTGGAGGACCCGGAGCTGTGGTGCTCCCCAGGGCCATGGTGGGGTTTACTGAGATTGCAGTGAAGCCAGTTATCTCTCTCGTCCACAGTGGATGCACAGGAAGAAAGGACAAGTTGAAAACAAAAGCGAAACATCTCAATTTAAGTCCGCTTCAGGGGAATATGTTGTCTCTGGTAGCTAATAGTAGCAGCTCTCTTGTCTGAAGGAAACAGTCTTAGCCATCCCCAGCTTCCCAGGGGAAAGCTTTGGATGACTACACCTAAGACCATTTTCTCACAGAAATCCACAGCTGCCATCGCTCTTGATTCCTGGAAAATAAGAAGTTAGATACAGCACCTCCAAAATGGAAGCACAGGTGTCCCCCGCTTATGGCATGACGCCACTTAACTTTTACAAAAGAGCTGCATTAGTAATGGTTTTGCTAGCCTAGCTGAAACGCCCCGAAGAGGCGTCTGTTACGACAAAAGGCGAAAAGCAAAATCAGCGAGCAGCTGGGTTTCATGGCAGCAGCTCTAGAGGCCACTGTGCCAGGGAGCAGATCACCCCGCCAGGTCCTTCCCGGAGACACTTTCTACAGACTGTGTGTATCACTTATTCCTGCTTTTACTATATGAAGAGTGGGATTTTAGGTCTTATCTGTTATTTGTATGATTTAGTAAATTATTTTGGAGGCTTGGGAGTGCTCAAAAATACTTCCTTATGAATTAAAGGTAACTGATGCTTCACTTTCAGTCATTTCAGTTTATGAAACGTTTCAGAGGTTTTCTCTGTATTCAGAGAGCGGGGAACCTGTAACCGAACCGCAGGAGAAAACTATATGGCTTGGTCTCGCTTTAAATTCATGATCATTACTACAAGTGGGTCATCAATATACCCACTCATCACATGACTTAAGTTGTTCAGTCTTCTACTCTTCTATGAATTACCTTCTTTCTCAAACCTGTCAGGCTTACACTAGATTATTTTCAGCTTTTTATTTCACTGAACAATGGAAGCTCTCAGAAGGGGACTTCCACACCTCTCAAGAACACCACATCTGCCCGACTTTTGACATCTGTACCCAAACTATGCCTTCCCTCCCTTCGCTGTGGACGACCCATGCTCCTAACTAAGGCAGCTGGGAACCACCTCCCATCCCCTCTGCCTCATCAAAAACTGGCTCCAGCACTTGCTCCCTCTCCTCCGTATCACCATTTGTTTCTTCTGAACTAGATCATTCGCTTCCTCATACCAACTTGCAGTTGTTCCTTCCCTCTTAAATATTTCCCATCTACCACCACCCTGTTTCTCTTCTTCAGACAGTGCACATACTGACTTGCAACTGTTCTCACTCTCTCCGAAATCAAATTCTGACTAGGTTTTCACTCCTATTTGTCCATACAAATGTTTCGAATCTCTCTGACCTTCGCATTGCTAAAGCTAGTAGTCAGGGCTCCTTCCCAATGTATTAACTAATTGGCACCACTTTGCAGACACTTTTAATTATTCTTTCTTTAAATATTGTGTTTCCCATCTGGCTTCAGGACCTGGCAGGGTAGTTGCTTCCTCCTTCTAGCCCTCTGGCCATTGCTGACCAGAGTCTATGTTAGTTCCCTTGCATCTTCCCAACCTGAAGAGCATCCCAAATCTGGTCCTTGTATCTCACCTCTTTTCTGTCTATACTTACCCCTTGGAGGACTCATCCAGCCTCAAGCTTCAAATCTACTAGCATGCTGGTGCTCCCCCAATCTCTCCAGTCTCTTCCCAGCCTCCAGACTCCCTCAGTTCTAACTGCCTACTAAGCATGTCCCTGTTTTCCTCTGTCTCATTACATGGGATCTCCTTCCAGTGACTTGGCCTTGAATTCTTGGAATCATCCTTTTTTCTCTCACACTCTGCACACATTTCCCTCTTACACACACTTCACACACACTACCAATATCTGTCAGCTCTACATCCAGAGATGACCACTTGTCACCACCTCCACTGCTACCACTTTGGTCCACGCCATCACTGTCTCACCTGGGTGATCACCATGCTTCCTAACTGGATCCCTGCTTCCACCCTTTCCCCCTTAAGTTTATTCTCCATTTTACGCAGAGTAAATCCCAGAATCCTCTAAGGACCATGCAGATCATCACAGTCTGGCCACTCTACCTTCCAGACCTCATCTTTTGTTCATCTCCACTTGTCCATTCTACAAGTGCAAATGGAGCTCCACTTATCTTTTCCCTGTTCCTTGAATATGCCAGCAGGAGTTGTGCACTTGCTTTGCCTCTGTCTGAAATGTTCTCCCATTTCCTTATTTCCATCAAATTTTCACTCTTATGTTACCTTTAGTGAGACCTTTCCTGGTTACCCTTATCTGATATTGAAAACTGTCTCTTTTTCTACCTCCAACTTTTTTTTTTTTTTTTCTTTCAGGAAAGGTACAGGCAGGAATGAAGATGAGTAGGCAAGCAGGTAGGAAGAGAGAGAAAGAGGCAGAGCTTTATTTATTTTTATTTTGTTCACATTTGTTGTTTCTCCTGGTCCCAAGTCTTCAACCCAGGACCTTGGGTGTATGTAGCACTGCTCCCAGGTGTGTCAGACCACCAGGGCACCAGGACACATCCCCTCCAACATTTCTGATCTCTCTTTCCTACTGTCTTTTTCTTCTTAGAATATGCCATCATCTATCAGCATGCCACATTGTTGTCACTTCTTGATTATTGTCTACCCCCTGCTCCTGTGCCTCGCAGACTGTAAGCTACATGGGAGACAGAGACGTAAATTATTTTTGTTTACTGCTCTTAGAGTTTTAGAATAGTGGCTAATTCATATAAAGACTCAAAAACTCTTTATTGAATAAATGAATGTTGGGATTTTGTATTACCTTACTAGGGTTGCCGTAATGGAGTACTACAGACATGGAGTACTGCAGACTGGGTGACTGATGTAATAGATATTTATTTCCTTATAGTTCTGGAGTCTGGAAATGCAAAAGTAAGGTATCAGCAGGGCTGTTTTCTTCTGAGGTCTTTGTCCTTCACTGTCTTCTTGTATCTTCACAAGGTCTTCCCTCTGTGTGTATGGATCCTGATCTCCTCTTGCAAGAACAAGTTATATTGGTCTAGGGCTCATCCTAATGAACTTCAACCTTACTTACTTCTTTAAAGAACCAGTATCCAAAAAATGTTTCATGGGGAATTAAGACTTCAACATATGAAGTGGTGGGGAGGCGGGTGGTACAGGTGAGGGGGCACACATTTCATCTCACGGGAAATCCATCCACAGGTTTTTATCTATGTTACCTCTTTCATCATTTTAGTGCTTGGTTATGTCTGACTCCCTCTTCCCATCTTGACCCCATTATTTGCTTACACATTGCTAATATCATTCTTTTTTTACCCTTATCCCTATTTGTAATGACATATCTATGCCTTTATTTGCATAGTGTCTGTCTCTTCCTTCTGTTTCTAGAGTCTGAGTTCAGGCATTGTGTTCACACTTGAATTATAGTCTTAAATTGTACATCGTAAGGCGAATGTGATTACTCTTATTTCAAAAATAAATAGCTTGTATGATCTGAGGCTCAAAGGAGATTAGGTGATTTTTCTGATGCTACCATACTAGTGAATGGTGTCTTTTGATGTCAATTTAGTTTTGAGGGACTTAAAAGTTCATTTTCGCTCCTTTACCGCACTTCCATCAAGATGAATGTTGAAAAACCATACTTCTGCCTTATGTACGGTAAGCACGGCTGCCTTTGAAGCAGGTCTCACATTTCAGGAAATGAAGTTAAGTTTAGAATCTGAATAATTACACCCTTAGGTTAAATTTAAATCTCATCTATTTTTTTTACCACTGCAATTTCTGCTGACCTTGATAATCATCTAATTTTTTCTTTCCTTTATAAAATTCAGCAACTAAGAATATTAAGGTTTGTTTCCTTATTAAAGTGTCAGAATAATAAAATGGATTTATATTGTCAAGGTAATGACTACTATTTTATTCTAAAATATAGAGGAAAAGGTCATTGCTTTTGTTATGAGTTTAACATATGCTCTTGATGGTATGCCAGCACTCTATTGGTGAGAAACCAAGAAGGCTTTGAAAGCCAGTTATTTATAGTTGAAGACAATCATTCTCCTCTGGGGTTTAGTTGATTGTTTAAAATAGAAATTCCAAATTTTCTCCATAAATTTCCCTTTTTACAATGAGCTTTACTTTAAAATGTATTTTATGCTTACATTAGCAATTTTAATTCCACCAGACAGGAAAATAGTTGTCAATATATTTAATTTTGATATGTAGATGAAAATGCTACACATACTGTGAATACTTATCACTGATGAACTCCAGTTTTCATTTGGCATTTGCAAACCACTCTTCTTTGTTTACTGATGTTGATCAAGTGGTCATTTAGTGGTTGCTTTAAATTGGTGTCAGAAAGTGAAGTGTAGAAATGGATCTTAAACTGACTGAGGAAGCTGTTCTTTGGTTTTCTATTTCTGTGTATGAACAGCTCCTAAAAATAAAAGACTGGAACTGTTTCATAATTTCTGGAGTTGCCCAGGGAAGATTTGAAACTGGTCCCTGAACATGGAGGGTAAGAAGAGACAAAAGAAAGAGGCAGACAATTTTTTCCAGATGGTAAAAAATTCACCTCAGTCTTCGAGCATAAATTCCTGTTGTTTCCCTAGGAATCCCTCCCATATAAATGAGTATAGTTGGTCACCAAGTTGAATGAAAACATTTACCTTTTGGCAGTTTGAAAGAGATAAGCATATAATCTAGTAAAATTTTGTTCATAGTTGGATCTATCTATAGATGCATATATGTATATGTGTATGTATGTATATATACCTGAAGTATCAGTCCATTGAAGCATTTTATTTAAATATGTATATCAGACTCCTAGAAAAATGATCCCAGAATGTCCCCTCTTGTGCATCTTGCTCTTTGTAGTCCAGGGGCCAGCTGAGATTGTCAGTACAATGACACTAAACTGGTGAGAGAGAAGCAGTCAATTCTGCCATTTTTCTAGATTTTTCAGTTCTGCATCAAATCTGGGGCTGATCCCTCCACACTTGTTTAACTTACCCGTGAGGTTCACAACAGTTATCAATGATTTCAAGTTTGTCAGTGTAATCATGCTTTATCATCGCAGAAAGCTGAGGATGACTTGGGAGCCTAGTAAGAAACCTGGTATTTGCTCTCTTTTCGACCTTGTTGATTCTCCTGAGAGCTTCAGCCAGGACATTCACAAGCACCGTTACAGCAGCACAGAAAGATGGCAGAGAGAATGGAGGTCCTATTTTTTTAAAGATCAAGGAATGATTTTGAGGTCTGTCTCTTTCATTGAATATCCAGAGTTAAGCTAAGTAACCTTGAAGCAAATGAGTTAAAACCATTTTAGAACTGAGCTAAAGCTGAAAAGTCGGCCTCTGCACGTTTGGCGTGCTGTTGAGAGCAGGGTAGAGAGTCAGGATGTCTTAACAAGAGGGTCCGTCCTTGACCGGAGGGGTTGAACAACATCTGGTCTTGTTTCAAACTGCAAAACGTTCTGTTTTTCATGCCTGGCTGGAAAGTGACGACTTTGTTTTTTGTTTTCTTTTGTTTCCTGTCTCAGAAACAAATGCAATACATTATGCCCAAAGTAATTGTGTAGATTTTCCATCATGAGAAATAGCTTCAAAGAGAATAGTCTTTCCTCTTTTCTTTTCTTTTTAAGAAACTAAGTCATAGATTATTTCCTTTCTGCTAATGAGTATAGATGGTCATCAAGTTGAATGAAAACATTAATCTTTCATTAACTTGAAAGAGATAAGCATATAATCTATTAAAAATCTTTCCGTTGTTGAATATATACACACACACACATATATATAATATAGCTGAAGTATCAGTCCACTGAAGCATTTTATTTACATATATATATCAGACCCTTAGGAAAAAAGATCTCAACATTGAGTCAAAAGCAAGGCAGAGCAAGAGCAAACATTTGTTTCAGAGTACATGGTCCATGTTTGTGAGGTACCTAGGAAAATTAAGAAATTCACTTTGGCTAAAAGGCATGAAAAGTTCAGATTTTCAATGACATTCCTTTAAGAAAAATTTTTATTTATCACTTTTTATAGAATGTAGTATATTTTCTGGTTCTAAGAAGTTTCACGAAGTTCATATATTCACTAATAAACTTTTATTTTAGCTCATCCTCTTCACACCTACCAGAATTGTAAGCAAACCAAATTATTATGCGGACTCAAGTTTAAAATCCTTATTATGGTTCATAATACTCCAGGCACAAACCTCTCCAGATCTCATTTCTTTTTGTTATTCTACCACGTTACTCTTTAGCAATACCTGCTCTTCACTGTTCTCCAAGCCCTCAAGCCTCTCACTTTCAGCCTCTTATGTCCCTGCCCTTTCCAGCAGACTGGTCTCATTAAATACATGATCACTGATATTAAATCAGTTGTAGTGTGCCTTACAATCATATCCTATTTCTCTAGCACATTCACCCAGATGACTCTTGAAGTATTATGATTTGTAAGAAAATACATAGTTTTGGTCATTCAGATGAACAAAATATGTTTCTCATATATATGTATATATGTATATACATATATATTATATATATAGTTGGCCTTCATTCACAATTCCTGGTTCAGAGCTCCTAAAAGTTAACCTTTTGACATGTGAATGAGGTCATTTTTGAAACATCTGAGAATGAGACTGGTTGCCAGAACCAACCAATTATTTAATCAATCAAGCAGAAGTGATGAGGCTTCCATAATAATTCAAGAGGATGGGGCTGGGAGAACTTTCGTTTGGTGAGCATGTGACTATCTGAAGAGAATAGTGGGCCTGGATAGGGCATGGAAGCTCCTGTGTCCTTTGTCCATACCTCACCCTATGAATCTCTTCCAACTTACTGTTCCTGAGTTTTATGCTTTATAATTTAGCAATCTAGTGAGCAGTTTTCCCTATGTTCTGTGAACTGCTCTAGCAAATTAATTGAACCTGAGGAGGGGCTTGTGGAAACCTTTGATTTATCACCAGCGAGAAGCACAGCTAACAACCTGGGTTTGTGAATATTGTGTGAAATCTGAGGAGAGGCTCAAGAAATCTTTGAAGACTGAACCCTTAACCCAAGGAGTCTGATGTTATCTCCCGGTAGATAGTGTCAGAACTGACTGAATTCATTTAAATTCTCAGACCCCCTGCTTGTTGGTGTGAGGAAGCCTCTACATGGAAATTGGGTCCAAGAACCTCCTGTCCTTCCCATGGGAAACTGGTCTCAGAACATCAGATTCACAATTCCATAGCTTTCTATATCTCCTCCAATCTCTAATGAAGTATTAGTTGCTTTTCTTGTTCCTTATTCCACTGAAAAAGAAGAACCTTTCAGAAAAGACCTCCAAGCTCCTTCATATCCACTACCTTGCTGCATCTTTGCCTAAACACTCTGCCTTCCATTCTTCCTATTAGGGAGGAAACAGATACACATCTACTTAAATCCTGCTCATCTATAATTAGATTCAATTCCTTCTCCCTTATTTAGGAAATGATTTTAGCAACTGTCACCTCTTTAAAAGGTCAGTTTTACAATCTTGATGGCATCATACCCCAAACAGTATAAATACGGCATTGCTTTTCTTGTTAAAAATATCCTCTCTTCATTCCATTTCTCTCCTTTGGATACTGACCCATTTTTCTGTTCCCATTTTCTGCAAACCTTTAGTTACATTCCTAATCTCCAGTTTCTTTCCTCCTTTAACTCGTGAACCCATCCAAATCAGACTTTGTTTTTTGCTCCACTATACCTCTGAAGCTTCCTTTTTCAAGGTCACAAAAGACCTCCATATTACAAGGTCTTTTATCTTTACCTTACTTGACCCATCAGCAGTATTTAATTCAATGCAAATTCTCTGTTAGAGTCTGAATGTTTGTGCTGCACCCCAGTCATATGTTGGAATTCTACCCCCACAATATGATGGCTTTAGGAGTTTGGAATCTTGGGGAGATGATTTAGGATTGGATGAGGTCAGGAGGGTGATGTTCTCATGAATGGGATTAGTGTTATTTTTAAGTCAAGAGAGAACATGTGCTGTTTCTCTGTCTCTGCCATGTGAGCATGTAGCCCAGAAGAGGGCTCTCGCTAGAACCTGACCATGTTGACACACATTTCTTGAACTTCCAGCTTCCAGAATTATGAGAAATGCATTTTTCTTGCTTATAAATCTATGGTGTTCTGTTATAATAGCCAAAACTGGCTAAGATACAGCTTCTTCACTGGGCTTCCAGAGTACCATATCAACCAAGCTTGCTTTATCTTCCTCTTGAGTCAGTTTTTCTCAAGTCTCTTTTGTTGATTAGCTTTCCCTACCCAAACCCTAAAAATGGAAGATTCCCAAGTCTCAGTCCTCAGATCTCTATTATCACCCTCTTTAAATATATTATGCACTGATGATTCCCAGATCTAAATCTCTAGCCCAGATGTCTCCCTTGAACTCCAGATCAGATTTCACTTGTATGTGTAACAAATATCTCAAATACATTATGTTGAAAATGAAAATCTTGATTTCCTTAAATTCAATCATCTCTCCTTAGTAAATGTAAGTTCTGGTGGTTGTTTTTTTGCTTTGTTTTTTGTTTTTCACATTTTGGGGTTGACTATCTTAACTCCTTACTTCTATTATACTTCACTCTCCTATCTAGTCTGTCAGCAAGAACTATTGGTCTGAACTTTAAAATATATCTACAACAGACTTCCTGTTATTGCCATCACTGTTCATTTAGATTATTACAGAAAATTTCTCTTTGTTTCTGCCTTTTTATTGCATAATTTTTATTTTGTAAACAGTGGTAAATATTACTTTAAAACTTAATTCTGAACATATGACTCTTCCACTCAAAACTCCACAAGGTTTCAACTTTGTCAAACTGAAATTTATGAGACCTTACATTGTCTTCTTCCACCCCTGCTACTCTTTGACCCTGTCTTCTACTACTCTCTCCTCTTAGTCTGCCCTGTCTATATTGACTTCTTTGCTATTCTTCAAACATACCAAGCAAGTTTCCACCTCAGAATGTTTTAACTTGGAAAAGTTGCCCCAACTATGCCCTTTAACCTCCTTCTGGCCCTTGTACAAATGTTATCATGCCAATAAAATCTTCTCTAATTACCCTAAATGAAATTACACCTTTTCTAATTTCTATTCTTGTACTCATTTTTTCCATAGTCCTCATCATGATCTGTTATCTTACATAATTTTGCTTGTTTCTAATATAATATGTGTCTCCCTATCTTCCACTAAATATTAACTCCTTGAGGGCAGAATGTGGTCTTTTTGTTTATGTATCCCTGTCTTTCTGAACAGGGTCTCAGTAAATAATTTTTGAAAGAGTAAATGTCTTCATACTTTTATATTAGCTCCCCCAAGTTATCTAGAAAGTTGTTTCACATGGAATGTAGACATTCCTTCTGTAGTATTCTACCAAAGAGATTCTCCTCTCTTATAAAAGCAGCTTCCACTTTTATTAAACTAATAATAATCACAAAAATCTATATTGTGCTTACTTTGATCTAATGTGTTACCCATATCAATTACAGATAGTGTGGCAAGCCCACGAAGTAGGGGGCTATTGTAACACCTGTTTTATAAATGGGTTGACGCAGAAAGTTTAAAATTGCACAGTAAGTTGTGGAGCCAGGATATTTCAAACAGAGGAACACCGCTCTGAAGTCTCCTTTCAACCCTAGTGTGATGCTGCTTAGAACAGAAGTTCAAGGCCTTTGCAGAAAGGTGAATGGAGACTTTCATTTGGCTTATAGAAGCTTTGTCCCGCTTAGTATGGAGTTCAGAGTGTTCTTAAAAAGGATTGCAGAAAAGAGAATGTGAATATTCTGGGCAGTCATATTCTGGTGGATTTGGGAGATGAAGGAATGTGACAGTTCCTACTGTCATGGGGAAAGCCTAGACCTAAAATAGCTTTGAGTTGTGGCAAGTAGCAACAGGAGTGGTTCTGTTTCTGTGCTGTAGCAGCCTCTGGCATGGTCCCGACCCAGAAAACTGGGTCTCCAGGAAGCAACTGGGAAGGTGAATTGACAGACTGGCTCAAGAAAGTCTGAAAATGTGTGGGCTCATTAGAACAGGGAGTCGTCTCAGCGGAACACGATACGTCCCTCAGAAAGCTGCTGAGAGTTTCTGCTACAGAAGAGCTGTTCCCTACACTCCTCTCTCCAATTCTTGGCATTATTTCTAGAAAGTTCGAAGTCCAGAGTCACGAGTCTCTAAGGTGAGAATCACTCGGACCTGAAGTGACATCTGTACACCTGGGCAGCCTTAGGCCTTGTGAAGACACACAGGTGAAGGAATGATAGAACCTTGGTCCTAGTGGTCCTGGCTCTCTTCTGAGCATAACTGGGCCATGGGTTCTCCACCCGCACATTTACAGCTGTAGTGCAACATTGTCTTACTCCCTGAGGTGACACCAGTTACCTGTCACCACACTTCCAACTCGGCCTGCTTAGGCAAGTTTTTTGCCTTTTCCTCTGAGAGAAAAAGGAAGGAGATAAGAGTAAGAAGCATGGAAGGAAGAAAGGGAGGAAGGAAGAAAGAAAATATCTTTATTTATTTACTTGTATTTTGTTGTTGTTTTGTGGAGTTTTGTTTGTTTGTTTTAGAGCCCAGTCCCAGGTCTCAAACCTGGGTCCTTTGGCTGTATGTGGTTCACACACCAATGTCTCAGCCACCTGAGCCAAAAGGGCATGCCCTGCTAAGTTCAGTTTTAAATGCCCAGTAACCATGAACTATTTAGCAAACTGGGAAAGGGTAAAACTGAAATCTACTCCTACTTTGAAGTATAAAAGAGGAGAGGATCTGAGAGCTATAGATTGAGTCTGAAATTACTCCAGATGGATGATAACTCCAAGCATAACACTGACAAAGACCCATTAATTTCTAACCTTAAGGAGAGGTGACCAGGGATGGTTTAAATCCATCACAAATATTATCTTACTGACTTCATTCAGGCTAAATTTTAAAGAACTATTTCAGCATTCCCTTGCCTTAATCATAATTTGTAAGTTGTTATTTATTGGTTGATGTCTCTGTCTCTCCCTATTAGATAGTAAATTCCTCAAAAGTATGAGCCATTTTTGTTGATGTATATATCCTTAGATACAGCTGTGCCTGACGTGATAGGACTCAATATATCCTCAATAATTGAATGAACTAATGAATAAGTGTATGAATGGATGAAGAATAATTCTCTTTAGATTATAATGCTATTGCTACTGATTATACATTGTTTTAACAAAAACATTATCAAGAACTAGTGTCACATTGAAGGAGGGATTTGTGTCAGATACTTTGAGGCAATCATTTTTTAAAAGCACTATGTTTAAAAGATGTTTTCTTTACACAAAGAATATGCATGTAAGTTATGTCTACCAAATCAAATTTATGGAAACATCACTACTAGAAAAAGTAGACCTAGTATAGTCCGATTGTTCCACTGACCTTAACTAAGGAGGTTGTTGACTTCTAAAATCCCATTTGTCTCCTATGTTCTACAATTTTATTAAGTTATAGGTAAAAGTAAACTATCTGTCAGTGAAATGAATGAAAAAGTAAGTACAACCAGTCAGCTCTCAAAGCACAGCCCATTTCTTTATCAAGAAAAGAATATAAGGAATTCTCTCTGTCAGACTCCACTAGAGATGGATTATCTTGCAATTTTAGCATTAATCTCAGAAAAAGCTGTTGCATCAACATCTCTCATGTTAGATATGATAGAAAATTTCTCATGTTCAAATGGATCTAATTCTAACACCTTATAGATTGAATAGTTACATGAGACCAACAGTAAACTGATCTGAAGAATTTAGGGCTCCATTACTAACAGAATAAAATACTAATTTGGTAAATGGAACATAGATGAAGATCATTAAATCCTTCTACATTGGTATAACTTTCCTTAAATACTATAACATATTGCTTGATTGGTAGGAAAAATCGTATACTCTATTTCCAGTTCGAACTGCACGTAACTCACCACTCTAAAATCTTGCATTGATTCGCTTACCTATGTTAATTACTTTAAATGGCATATATGTGTATACATACTCTGAAACTCTTTTACTTTGATCAAATTCAAGCCCACAGACCTATTCCTTGCAGCAAGTTGGTGCAAAGAGCAGAGTACATATATGGTATAATTAATAGTGGGTAGAGTCTTAATCAGAGAAACTAGGGAATATTTGGTTTATTTATCACTTTGAAATAATTTTCAAAACAGACCTCAAAAAATGTGTTTTGCAATAGTAAGGTGTGGGTTCAGAAAGTCATACATAATTGGATTATAAGGTTTGTATCAGAAAAAAGAAATCTCTAGTTCTAAGAACTGTCAAGAAAGAGTGAAAATAATCCTAGCCCCAAGTAGTGCCTGGGAGTAGTAGGATAACTGTTTTATGCTGATATCCACCAGTTGTAGAGAAACAGTCAAACTTTAGGAGACATCTGGGAAGCTTGTAAAGACTGGATGTGCTGGCCATGCCCGGGTGGAGCAGAGGTTTGGTCAACTGTCTCCAACCAAATTTAAGTCCACACACATCCCAGTGACCTGGGGTTAACATTCTGGGCTGGGGAGAAAGACCCAGATGTACAACTAAATAAACATAAATAAAACGCTTCTTCATACTCTGTCTTCCTGCCTTCCCATCTCTGCTTGCTTTCATTCCTGTCTGCACCTTTCCTTTAAAAAAAAATTGGAAGTGCTTTATTCTCTTCTTCAGAGACAGCTCCAGTTAGACTGGGATGGGGTTTAGGATTCTGCATTTTAACAAACATCACACCAAATACAAAATGCCTTAAAATAAAGAGCTATTTCTCTGTGAAACAAGTTTGCTTGTGTAGTTCTCTCAAGAGAATAAACATTTTTTCTGGGCTCATTACCTCTGACAAGTCATTACATATGTCAGCATAATGACCTTGGAATGTTTCAGATCTCTTGTTTCCAATAGAAAGAATGCCCAGTTTTGAAAAATTGTGCCTCATTATCTTGTCAAATAGAATTTTTCAAGGATGCTGGAGAAGTTTGAGCAAATTGCCCAGCTCAACTTCCCTTTCAGTTTGAATTTTAATGGACATGCTAAGTTTTCATGTGCACTTTTATTCATTTCAGATTTTACAATGTAATGCATACCAGGTTGCATTCACTTTATTCACTAAGCATGTAAAGAAGAGTAGTTCCTGTCCTTGAAGAGCTTATAATCTCTCAGTGGTGACTGTCATATAAATAAATAAATGTAACAAAGTTATTGGTGTTATTATAAGAACATATGTAGAGTGTAGTTAGAAACAAAGGGCTGAGTCAACTCTGGCTGAATGGAAAAAAAAGTCCCAAGGAGACTGGATGCAAGAATTAATGTTTTGACCTAATTTCCCCTCCTTAGTTTTACTGAGACAATTGACGAACACTACTGTGTGAATTTAAGGTATACAGCAAGATGATTTGATATACAAATATAATGTGAAATGATTACTACAATAGAGTTAACACGTTAAGCATCTCACATAGTTATACTTTCTGTGCATGTGTTTGCATGCTGAGAATAAGGTATACTCCTTTATCAGCTTTCAATAATATACAACTTTCATTGTATAACATAGCATTGTTCACAATTATGACCAAACTCTCCAGTAGGTGCCCACAACTTACTCATCTTATGATTGAAATCTTGTACCCTTTGATCAACATCTCTCCACTTTTCCTTAGCCCTTGACAATCACAGATCTACTCACCATTTCTGTAATAAGTTTGACTTTTTTAGATTTCATATGTGATATCTTAGAATATTTGTCTTACACAGTCTGTCTTATTCAATTAGCATAATGCTTTCATGTTTTATCCATGCTGTTGCAAAAGTCAGGATTTTCTTCATTTTCATGGTTGAATAATGTTCTGATGTATATGTACTATGTCTTTTTAACCCATGTATTTGTCAATTGATACTTAGGTTGTTTCTATGTCTTGGCTATTGTGAATATACCTCTCTGAGACAATGATTTTGTTTCTTTGGATACATATACCTGGATCATATGGTACTTCTATTTGTAATAAGTTAAAGAACAATATTGTTTTTCATAAACATACTTATTTATATTCCTACAATAGTACCCAAAGGTTCCCTTTTGTCTATATGCTTGCCAAGACTTGCTATCTTTTATTTTTTTGAGACTAACTATTCCAACAGGTATGAAGTGATAACTCATTGTACTTTTGATTCTCATTTTTCTTATGACTAGTGTCATTGAGCACTTTTTCATCTATTTATAGGTCATTTTTATATTTTCTCTGGACTATCCTTTAAGGTTCTTTGCTCATTTTTAATTGGATTATTTGGGGGTTTATGCTATCAAGTTGATGAGTTCTTTATATATTTTGGATATCAACCCCCTATCAGATATATTATTTGCAAATATTTTATCCCAATATGTACAGTTGCCTTTTCATTGTGTTGCTGGTTTCCTTTGCTGTGCAAAAGCTTTTTGTCTCATTTATTTATTTTGCCTTCTTTGCTGGTGCTTTTGATGTCATAGTCAAAAATTATTTCCAAGACCAAAGTCAAGGAGTTTTTTCTCTACATTTTCTTCTAGGAGTTTTCTGTATATAAGATTATGTTATCTGTAAGCAGATGTCTTTTATTTTTCTTGCCTGATTGCTCTAATTAGACTCCCAGTGCAATGTTGAATAAAAGTTATGAGAGTGGGCATCGTTGTCTTGCTCCTGATCTTGGAGCAAATACTTTTGATTTTTACCATAATGTAGTATGTTAGCTGTGAACTTGTCATATGTAGCCTTCATTATATGAAAGCACGTTCTTTCTAAACTCAATTTTTTGAGGGTTTCTTTTTTTAATCATGAAAGGACAGTAAATTTTATTAAATGTATTTTTCTTCTGCATCTATTGAGATAAGCATGGAATTTTTATGCTCTGTTCTATGACATGTTGTGTCACATTTCATCCCAGGGGATAAATCTCCACTTGACCATAATCCTTTCCCTGTGCTGTACAGTATTTTATTCAGAATGTTTGTATCTATGTTCATCAAGTTCTTGGGACTGTAATTTTCTTTTCTTGCAGTGACTGTCTAACTTTGGTATGAGGATAATTCTGGCCATGTAAATATGTTTAGATGTTCCTTTCTCTTTAATTTTCTGTTTAAGTGTTTGAGAAGTTTCCATGTTCTTTAAATACTTAGGAGAATTCACCAGTCAAGTCATCTGGTCATTGACTCTCCTATGTTGGGAGGTTTGTAATTGCTGATTTAATCTTCTCACTCATTATTGGTCTATTTAGATTTTCTGTTTTTTTCATGACTGATCATTTGTCTGTTTCTAGGAATTTATCTGGTTGTTTAATTGACCTGATTAGATATCATGAAACAACATGAAAATGTTTGCTACTTGTCAGGTTATTAGGAGGAGAAGGCAGTGTGAAAAAGCAGTATAGTACATATACATCAGAACATTATTCAAAGAGATAGGAAACAGCTTGGATGATTGGTTGTTTGTGTTGGCTGTGGGCAGATTAGGGGGAAGAATAATTAGCTTCTAAGGTTCATGAGTTTGCTTGCAGGAGGCATACAATGAGGCATGAGTGGGACATAGGGTGGTGATCATTAATAATTTATTAGGCTAAGGGATCTGAGTTTTAGTCTATAGATAATTGGAAGCCATTGGAAAGATTTTAAGCATTGGATTACTTTGTTGGTTAATAAAAAGCAGTGAATTACTTATGTCTTCTTTCACATTATGTAAATCTCCTCTGAGTCAAAAAGAGAGATTTAATAAAACTATTAAATAAGATGATTCATCTTTCTGAGATACTTATTTGTCATCCTCAGAGTGATAAACTAAAAAATAGCTGATAGCTAGAAAAGAAAGTGAGCTTATTCCTCACTACATTGACCCTCTCATTGTCAGTTTACATGGAATTGACCAAGTTACCTGTTTATTATTTTCCCCAAACTTAGGGTTGACTTCCATGTGGTACCTTGGTGCCTCCATAAAACCTTTACAAATATTTACAAAGCTCATGAATCTTCATGAAGCTGACTTCAGAGATGAGAAAAATCCAAATCAAAGTTATGAAAACAAAAAGGCACATGCTTGTCCAGAGATTAAACTTGATCCAGACAATGAATCCAATTCAGCTTTATACATATTCCACTGACAGCAGCAAAAAATATAGGAAAAAAACACTGTTAGATTAGAGTTCAAACACCAGGATTATTTATTTAGTTTTGGGCATTGAAAACCTAATATGAACTATTGAGACCCTGTAAAAGTACATATAGTTTAATGTGTCATCTGATTTGTATTGCGCTCATTTATTTTTTTATTTTTTAAATAAACGTAGAGGCAGAAATGTAGGTGAGTAGGCAGGCAGGCAGGAAGAGAAAGGAGGAAGAAGCATTTTTTATTTTTTTATTTAATTGTGAACATTGGTTGTCTCCCTCGGGGCCCACGACCTGAACCCAGGGGTATGTTGTCTTATGTGCTTTTGAGTCAACATCTAAATGCTTGCTTAGAAAATATACATGAGAATAATCCTTATTAAGCATCCTGTGTTTTGTTACATTGAGCAAAACACTTTGCATATATTTGAAAAAGATGATAATAAGTTACGTGTTTTGCATAGAAAGTTTGACGTGTTGATGTTCAGACTCTCCCGTGCCTCCCTAATATTCTCCAAATGTGAGCTCAGTCAGTTGACAAATGTGTTAAGACTTTTTCACTTCCAAGTGTCGGAAACCTAACTCTACCTAGTTTATGCAAAGAAGGAAAAACTAGTTCATCTATCTGGGTTGATAGATGAGCTAACGTTTGGTTTGTGACTATGTGCCAGACGAGAGCCTGTATTCTAGAATCAGGTGATCTGGGTTTGTAAGGCAAAAAGGCCTGCCCTCTGCTTCCCAGCAGCCATGAAGACACCCATAATAACCGCTGAGCTAGCAGAGCCATAAAACATCCTGTAGTCTGAGCTTGCCGGAATGCACAGGCAACTGATAAGCCACCATCAGATAAAGAACTTCCCTAATTACTTGCAAATGGAATCTTGTGTGTGTCTTGCAAATGGAGTCTTTTGTGTATAAAGCCCACGTGAAGAATTTACAATTGAATTACTTAAGTTTGCCCTTGTAACCCCTGGCTCTAATTTACACCTCTCTAACCTATGTAAGTGTGTCCTCACTTGCAACTGAAGCTCAGACTTTGGAGAATACTCCCTGAGCCTGCCAACATAATAAACTTGCCAAAGCTTCAAAAGAGTGCTTGCTTGGTTTGTTGCAGGAGAGCCATAACAGTTCCAGTCCTGCCTTTTCTTCCTAGATTTATGACATTGAGCAAGTTTCCTTCTTATTGTGCTTCAGTTTTCTTATTTGTGAAAAAGAGTATTTATACACTCTTTATGATGTTGTCACAAAGATTTGGGGAGTACTGTATGTAAAGTGCTTATAACAATGTTATCTATCTTTTCATTTCGTTTATCCTGCCAACATCCCTGGTTAGGACAGCATCATTTTTTACAAAGGAATGAGCAGACTTAGAAAACAAGTAATTTCCCAGGGTTATAAAGTCAATTGAGGTAGGGCTGTCTCTCCTTGCTGATGGCTTCTGATAAAGGACAACTGTGTTTTGAGACGATGACTCTGGTCAATGATTATAAAAGTGAGCTAAAGAGGAGGGCGAAGGCAGCCCATTAGGAGACCATAGCTTCCAGTAAGAAATTATGAAGTCTGAGTTTGAGGGGTGGAATCTAGAATATATGGAGCAGGATGGATTTGAAAGATATGAAGTTAGAGCTGGTAGAATTTAGCAATATGATGGATAATAATAAAAAGAGAACTAAAGATGGAGGTAAACATGTGTACACAGTAATTGGCACAGTCCCCAGTCCCTAATGTATAACAGATGTCCAGTTTATATCTGTTGTTCAATGAATGAATGAATAACAATCAGATCTTCAGTATGGGTATCTGTATTGTATTGCATTGTATTGCAGGAAAATTTATGTGAAAGAGCAGGTTTGGGAGGGAGGCTGGTGATTTTGGCTTGGGGTGCACTCGTTTGGAAAAGCCAGCAAAATATTAAGCAATTCTTAACATAGTTGGAAATACTCGGGACTGGAAATTAAGTGATATTTCAGAACTAGAGAGAGATTTTGGAGTCTCCTGTGATGTGGGGGCCTCTGGGTTCTGGTGGTGAACAGTTCCAGAAAGAATTCTTCAGCATTAGAGAGCAGTTTTATAAGTTTGTTAGAGAAAATGGAGGAGACAGAAAGAAAAGCAGGAGACAGACTCCTGGGCAGCAAGAGCTGCCTCAATTGCTAAGAGATTCTTGTATTACTACCCCTCCTTTAGCCTGAGGAAGAGCTGCTTTTAAACATCAAAGACCAGGCCATCACTGTATGCGGTTCCAGGTAAGATAGGAAGAGAAAGAATTCCCAATTTAGCTCTGAAAGTCTGCCAGTGCCAAAAGGAATTTATGGTTCCATCTTGTCAGCAGCTCCCCATCCTCCATGTTTGTGTGGTAGCCTCAGACATTTTGGTGGTCCCTTTTTGTGATCCCCAGCAAATTGTTGTTTGGATAAAACATTAAGTTGATGATTGCAGGAATCCTTAACCAGAGTCGATAAGCTTTGGTCTCTTTGATCTTTAGTGCTCTGGAAAGGGCCTGTCTGGTGTGACTCAGATAGGCAGTATCTATCCCATTCTGGACTTCCTCTCTATCACCTGGGTAAATGTGCATGTTCAAGTCATATGATGACTTGAGATTCCCAGGGGAGAAAATACCCAAAAGAGAAACAGCTGACCCACTGGGCAAGCTTGAGGAGAAGGAAAAAGAAGAGTTTGAGGTGTGAACTTCACACAAAGAGCCAGAGATTGCTGAAATGATCCCCACATGACCTTAAGAGCAAAGAAGCAGTGTTTGGCACCACTGCCCAGAGTCAGGTGATGCGAGGTGGAGAGAGACCACAGGAGTTGAAGATGAGTGGCCATTTCTCCAGAGTTGTTTCAGTAAAGTAATGGTAATAAATGCTAGTTTTTATTGGTGTGGGTACATGAGGTTTCCCAGACATTGGTTTCTCTCCCAGCTGGGTCATATGTTAGGAATGACTCAGCCTTAGTTTCCTCAGAGGAAAGACTCAAGGCTACTCCTGCCAAATGTACACTGAATTTTTTCAGAGGGTTTGGTTCAAATTGTTGTTGTCTCTTTCATTCTAATGATCTGGGTTCCCTGGGCCCACCCTGGCTCCTCTCAATGCCCAGAACTAAAAGCTCTTCCTAAATCATCACCTTATGCCTCATCTTGCTACCTGGAAACATCCAGAGAGAGAAGAGAGAAGCCCAAAAGACAGGCAAAGAGATGCTGGTAAACCTTTCCATCAGGTTCCCTTTGCTCTTTTGTCCTTGACCAAATGTAGAAAAACCAAAGAGAGACATACTCTGAGTTTACCAGCAAAGCAGTATTAAATAATGCCTATTAGGGTGGGAAGACGTTAACAAAGTCATACATTGTGTGGAAGAACCAGGTTGAAATGATGCTAAATCTGGGGTAGACGATGAGAATTTTGACTTTCTGAAAGATGCCAATGTGTACGAAGAGTGTTGAAATGAGGGTCTGCATTTCAACAGAGAGTGTAGGCAGTGACAACCCAATTGACTGGTCCTCCCTAATTAATCAACGCTTGCTAACTACCTCGCCATCTCCCTTTGCATTTGCCATGACCCCATTCCATAGCCGTATTGCTCTCACTGGGACTTTTAAAGGACAGATGCCTTCCCTCTCACTTGCCCTCTCTCCCCTTTGTCTTGTACATGCTGCTCTAGGATTAACTTCCCAGAAACTCCACTCAGATCACTTCCCAGATCAGTGACACTGGAACACAGTTATAAGCAGTAAAAAAGAAAACAAACCTGTACACCCAATAAAAAAAGCATTTTTCTAAATTCCCATTTCCCCTCCCATGACCTATAAGTTTTATATAATGACAAAGGTCTATTTCCTATCTCCCCCCTCACATCCTGCAATCTATGATAGTTTAACCAGCAGAAGAGGTAAGAAAGCATCTCATTTTCCTTTAGTTCTGTTAGAATCCATTTTTTTGCTTTATGAATAAACAAGTTCATTGTCATTCATGAGTACAATTTGCTCAGTAGAATATTATTGTGGTCAAACATTATGTGTATTCATGTTTGAAGAGATGAATGCATTTATTTCTAGGCATCATAGTTCATTGTAATAGCACCAGAAAGAAAAAACAACCCACCATCTTAATGCTATTTTAACAAAATGTTTTGAATTATGTTCCTTCCAGTTAATGATTTAGAAAGAAAAATAGGGAAAGTGTATGCATTTTACTAGAATGAGCCATCAGAGATCTAAATAAATGGACCAAATGAGTTTGTTTGAATGTTCCCACTCACATAGGATTACACATTCAAATAAAGTGGTGTGCATTTATTTGAATATGTAATCAAGTTGCTGAGCATAAAAGGCACTTATTTCCAAGTGTAACATGCCTGGTTTACACATGTGGATACCTCAATGTGTTGTTAAAAAGGAGAAAATAGCTCTCTCTATATGCACTTTATGCAAATTTCACATCTATAGCTATCGTTCAACTTCATTGCTTCTTACACTCAAGGCATCTGCACCTATTAGCAGTAATGCTGCTACCAAAAGGAAAGCTGGGCTCAAGTTTCTCAAGATGTCTGTCTTTGGGATAGTTCAGCTTCATTCAATCCTGCATTTTGCATTCTGCAGATATTTGCCAATCACAGTCCTCGGTGCTTGGTGCATGATTATTTGATTGATTCATCTTTGCACTTTAAAATGTTTCTCCTTCATGGTCTCAACACTGTTTGTTGGAGTAAACCTGACCCGGTCTATGACCCAAACCTTTTTAGACCACCACTTGGCTCTTAGGAAATGGAGAATCTAGAAGATGCATAAGGCAAAGGCTCATGCTAGTATGAGCATCATGTGGCACCAGAGTAAAAAGGGATACCTACGTGTGTACATATTTTTTTTAGGAAAGGTGCAGACAGAATTGAAGGTGAGCAGAGACAGGCAGGCAGGTGGGAAAAAAGAGGAGAAGCATTTTATTTAGTTGTTCATCTTGGTTGTTCTCCCCAGACCTGGGAGACAAACCAGGATACTTGGCATGTATGTGGAGTGCATTCTCGACCAGAGGCTGATGAGCAAATCGCTGCCCCATCCAGGCATTCCCCTGTATACCTATTTTTCAAGTTATTAAATAAATCAACAAAGTATTCAAAAAAGTAATTTCAATTCTCCTGCTTCATTCTTATCTTCACAATTGCTGGAAGGCTAAGTTTGAATTGTGAAGTCTTGGGTTCTATGCTGGAGTGTGGCAGCTTGGAGGAGCTAGCCCTGGCCTCTGGTAAGGCCTGCAACCTGCTCCTTTCTATGAATGCCCTTGACTCTGTCCTGCACCATGTGGGTCACACCATCCACACCTTCAAGCTCTGTCCATGCTGCGTGGGCAGTTGTCCTGGACCTAGTGAAGTGAGTGTGTAGACTCTAGAAGCCATCTTTGGTTTTTTGGGAAGAGAATTTTTGGGTCCCACATACATGGAAGGTTATCTAGAAGAGGAAATGTGAGCTCTGTCCCTGCCAGTGAAGTTCTCATTTGAGAACTGTCTCCTGTACCACGAAGTGTCTCTCCAAACAGGAACACAAGCAAGGCAACTTGTGATCATCATGTCCTTCTCTTGCTTCTAATCACATGATTGCCCACACCTTTCCTAGGGTGTCTCTTTGGTCCTGCTTCACCTTTGTTAGGCAACCATACATTAGGTGCAAGCAAGAGAAAAGAAGAAACCACACAGGCAATGATGGCTCTAAGCTTCCTTTCTCCTCTACCCAACTCCATCCCCATTATGGTAACGCAGATCCAGCATGCAGAAACCATGATTGTAGGTAGTATGTTCTGTTGGCCTGAGTGTTGTCAATATGTCTGTGGTCCCAAGTCATCACCATGTGCTAAACACAGCTCTTTCAGGGACTCAGGGATTATGATGACTTCTGCCTAATCTGTTTCTTTCATTGTCATCAAAGTGTGGAAAAGAGAGGTGGAAGGAGAGGGGAAGCAGCAGATAGAAAGATGCTGCTAAAGTGCAACTTCTAAGGGAAGGTGTAGTCTCCTTTTTATATTGTTTAAAAAGAATCATAATTGTCAAGAAGGAAAAGCACTAGACTAAGACTGATTTTGAAAAAATGAGTGATAGTAAGAAATACCTACACAAAGTGATACAAAGTCATGCAGTATATCTATATGACAAACATTTGAATGAGTATACAACAGGAATTAGTTACATGACGATGGTGGTGATAGTGATCATAATGGCAATAATGTGATGATGATGATGGTGGTGATGATATGATGATGTATCTGAAAAAATAATCTTTCAGTCACCTGCTTATATTCCCTACATTTCAATTTGTGAGACATCTTTTAAGCCACTTTTGAACTATGCATTACCCCTCAATTGTTTATCATTATATATTTGTTGAAGAAATTAAGAGTAGTTGTTACAGTCTAACTTGTCCTAGAAATTATTTTTCTTTAAAATTTTGGAAGTTATTTTACAAAATTTGATTTTGCTTGTAATTATGAAAGGTAATACTTGCACTGTCAATGCTACAAAAAAATAGATTATGATTATTTCAATTTCTATACCTGTTCCTTTTATCAGTATATGACATTCCTCTGCCACTTTGCCTTTATTTTGTAAGGTATTAATGTTGCTTTATTCTTTTTCATGTTTGCAAAACACTAAAAGTCTTAGACAACATTTAGATTTTTTTTCCCAAGTTGTTTTGTTTCAAGATTTTTTGTACATAATGCATCACTGACTTCTTTTGTCAATCTGAGACCTTCTATGAATTAATAAATTCTACCCAATGTTATTACTAATATAGTAGGAATAATTTTTGTTGCCTTATTTCATTTGTTTAATTTTTCATGCTTTCTTTTTATTCCCTCAGTTTTTTAAAAAACGAAGGAAAGGAGGGGAAAAGAAGAAACAGTTTTGTTTGTTTGCTTACTTTTTTATTTGCCCCCCACCCTGACTCCTGACAGACACACACAGCAGCCCAAGGTTGAGAACCCAGGTCCTTGGGTTTTACATGGTCCACATCCCACAAGGGTACACCCTCTCTTATTTTCTATCAAGCACATTAAGTTCCTGCTACTGACATAAAAAATTTATTTCTATTTTCGTTGTTACCATTAAGGCCAAGAATCTATTTTCAATACAGCAACAAAATGAATATTGTCGAAACTTAAAATCATGCCAGTTTTCTGCTCCCAAGCCTCCAGTGTCTTTAAAATTCATTCATGTCAAAACCAGAGTCATTCATTTACCCTACCAGGTAATATATAAACTGACACCTGGTACATCTCCGACCTCATCTCCTACACTCTGCCCTGGGCCATCAAACACCTGCCACCGTGCACTACTTATTTTCCTCAAATGCATTAAGATCTTCTAGCATCAGGTTCTTTGTACTTGCTGTTAGCTCTTCTTGGAATGTCTCTCCCTTACATATGATGTGACATGTTCCCTCCTGTCTTCCAGGTATTTCCTCAAATATTCTTTCAGTAAAGTTTCCCTAATCATTTTAACATGGAAACTGTTCCCACATGGCATACATGATTTCCCACCCCGCTCCATTGCTTTTCCTCCATTGTGTTTTACACCACTGGATGTTCTATTGATTTATTGCATCTCTTTTCCCACAAGAAAATAAATCTCTGTGCAGGCAGGCATTTTGTTTTGTTTATGTGACCTCTCCAGGGACCAGACAGTGCTTGGAACATGGAAGCCACCCAAAAATATATACTAAGCAAGTAAAAGGATAGATTCAGAAGCTTTACACGCCACAATCTCCAGGTCTTTGTGGTCTGCAGTTGGGAAGCCAGACTAACATAAGAATTGAGTAGTACCATTAGTACAAAATCTGGGTCCATGGCTGGAGGTAGGAGGAAGTATGAATTTGAATACCAGTCATACCCTGTGATGCTAGTCTGGGTTGATGTAATCTTGAACTCATATGGTAAGATGAACGGTACTTCTTTTCTTGGAAGAGTAGAGTTTTGAAAACTCAGTCTCCTGAAAATATTTGTATTACAAATGGTAATTACTCTGAAATGATACTTTTGGTACCAAGAAAGGAACAAGATCAATGTGGAGAAAAGAAGATGGAATCAATTAGCAGTGCACTTTGAGGAGAGTAATTAAAATCTGAGTTAATTTGCCCTGTCTTAAATGGAAAGGAAAGTCTTGTTAAGCCAAGATATAAAGGCATCAGGATGACTTGTGTTTGAAGTATACAAATATGGATTGGGTTAATTAACCCTTTTAAAATTAATGTGTTTTGTTTAATTTTTATCGAAATAATACTGAATTATAAAATGTTTTAAATTATTTATATTCTTTTGTTCATAATGCTACATTCATTTTTGAATACTGACATTGTATCTCAATCTGTGTTTCACACCACATCCTCCATCAGAGTTCTAGTGTCCTTTAACCCCACCTTTTACTCTCTTTCCAACCCTCCCCTCTCTCACCCCCCTGACAGTCATCATCTCGTGTCCTGAGAATTTTTGCTTGGGTTTAGCTATTTATTTGCTTCATTTCATTATATTCCTCATATGAACGAAACCATCCCATATTTTTGTTTTTCTTTTTGACTTATTTCACTTAACTCGATACCTTCCAATTCCATCCAGATTGTTACACATTTCATTTTTTTCAGTAGCTGCATAAAATTCCATTGAGTATATATACCATAGTTTCTTTATCCAGTCATCTGTTGTTGGGCATTTAGCTTGTCTCCATGTCTTGGCTATTGTGAACTGTGCTTCTATGTACATGAAGGTGCAGATATCTTTTGATTAAAGATTTTGTATCCTCTGGATCAAAGGGTAAATCCATCTTTAATTGTCTGAGGAAACTCCATACTGTTTTCCAAAGAGTTTGTACCAATTTGCTGTTCCATCAAAGTGGAAGTGTTTCTTTTTCTCCATACCCCTTTCGACACCTCCAATTTCCAGCATATATATTTGTGTGTGTATATGTATATATATATATATATATATGTATGTATGTATGTATGTTTATATACATGCCATTCTCATTGGTGTGAGGTGGCATTTCATTGTAGTTTTTATTTGCATTTATCTGATGATGAGTGATGTAGAACATTTTTTTCAGCTGTCTGTAAGTTATCTATTTTTTTGAGTGGGTCATTTGCTTGTTTTAATTGTTGAGTTGTGTGAACTATATATTTTGGAGATTAAGCTCTTATCTGATGTATGTTTTGTGAATATATTCTCCAATTCCATGGGTTGTCTTTCTGTTTTAGGGTGATTTCTTTTTGCAGAAGTCTTTTAGTTTGATTTATACCCAGTTGCTTAGTTTTACTTTGGCCTCTTTTGTCATAGCTGTTCCTTCCCCAACAATCTCTTTGAGGTTGAGGTCATAAAATATTTTCCCCACATTGTCTTCAAAGTATTTTATGGTTTCAGTTCTTATGTGCAGGTCTTTGATCCATCTCGACTTAACTTTTGAGTCTGTTGATAATGAATAATCTAGTTTATTTCCTTTTTTTGCAGATATCTTTCCAGCTTTCCCAGCACTATTGGTTAAATAGACTTTCCGAACTCCATTCTATGCTCTTGGCATATTTGTCATAGATTAACTGTCCATATATGTATGGCTTTATTTCTGGGCCCTCAATATGTTTCCACTTATCAGTGTGTCTGTTTTTGTGCTAGTACCAAACTGTTTTGATGATGATAGCTCTGTAATATAGTGTGATTCCCTCACTGTTCTTTTTTTCTCTTAAGATAGCTTTGACTATCTGAGGCCTCTTGTGATTTCATGCAAACTTCAGTACTGTTTGCTCCATTTCCTTAATGCTGGCATCTTGTGAAATACTTTGCAGACATTTATAAAATAGGCATATGAGGTGGAAATACTACAAGCTTTGCAGTTAAATCTAAGTCTCAATCTTAGCTTCATCGCTTACTGTTTATCCTCATAATGGATTTAAATTTTCTTCACAAGAAGCTTCTAATCTATGTGACAGGCAGGGAGCTACTGCAGTGGGTGATGTGAAAGTCAAAGGTGAATGTATCCAAAACACTTAGTATGGTAACTAGTCATGTAGTATCTAATAACAGCGGATACTATTTTGTGAGAGTTTACTTCCTGTGCTTACTTATTTCTCTTAGTTGTCCAAGAGGATGAGTAGTTCTATTATTACCCTATTCTGCAGGTAAGGAAACTGAGGCATAGTTAAATAATTTACTCAAGTTCACAGAGCCAGTAAGTGGTAGTGCTGTCATTTAAACCCAAGATGGTATGGATCTGTAAAGCATATATATTTTAAAATACGTATTGAGTTAACTTTGATTTGCAAAATAATGTAAGCCCATTATCTGTAGGTTTACCACTTGTCTAATATATGACAATATACCACAACCACCACCAAATTACCAAAAGTAATTCTACCACTGTTCATTGAAACTTACCACCACTTGATCCCACCCTTGCACCTCCTTGATGGTAATTCTATTATTCTATCATCAGTGTTCAAGGATAAGTTTTTGTTTTACTGTCCCTTTGCTTTGTTTGTTTTAGTCAGTATTTGAGTGAGATCATCTAGTATTTGTCTTTCTCCTGAGGTATTTCATTTAGCATAATGCTCTCTAGTTCCATCTATGTTGTTGCAAATGACAGGATTTCATCATTTTTAGGGTTGTGTAGTATTCACACACACACACACACACACACACACACACACACACACCTTCTTCAACCATTCTTCTGACATGGGGCACTTAGGTAGTTTCCAGTTCATGGCTCTTGTAAATAGTGCCGCAATAAACTTGGGGGTGCATATATCTCTGTGAATTAGCGTTCTTGCGGGGTTTTTGGTAAATATCCATAAATGAGATCACAGAATCATATAAGACTTCCAGTCTCAAATTTTTGAGGTGTGGAGGGCTTGTTATTAATTATGATACTATACATTTTGCTTCTTGCTAAGGATAAATACTGGTTTCCTTTCCATCCCCTTTTTATCTAATTACAAGTTATGAAATTCAGGAGAGTGTATTAAGGACCATGTCTTGTGCCTCATTATTTTGTTACTGTATAGTGCTTTGCACAGTGCTATCTGTTAGCTAACACACACCAACAAACTAAAGAGAGAAGAGAAGGCAAGAGGCAGAATATACAGGTCTCCGTGTCTTTCTTGTTTTGGTCAGAGTCTAGGATCTAGATTTCCTTTTTAAAGTCACTATTCTTAAATGTATATGACTTGGCCAGTATGAAATTTTGACACATTTTAAATAGTAAAGGAGTATCTGCCTTTTATTAATATGGAGCTGGAAGAAAGGGCTATCTACCTTCTAATTGTATCATGTATTCATTTGCCAGAAATATGGAATTACTAGTTTTTAATTGTGCTGGTTGGAGAGGGAGCTGTTAAGCAAAGTGCTTAATGTTGCTTATACTCCCTGGTGAGCTCTTGGTAAGTTTCCTTTTGGATTATCTCTTGGACTTGTTGGAATGATTAGATTCGGTGTTTTTTATTTTACCATTTTCATTTCCGTAGTACATTTTCTAATTTCTTTCAGCCTGACTACTTTCATTTTAAAATGTTTTGAATCAGTTTATTAAGAACCTAAGCTAAGCTAAAATACACTTACCTATGAACTGTGGAGTTTTAATTTGATGGAGCAATGGGTCATTTTAAATAAAATGTTAGGCCATTTGGTGATGTGGTTTTGTGGAGAAATTAGATTTCCCTAACTGATACATGTGTGTACTTGGCACTAGGGAAGTAAAGGCATTTGTAAGTCAGTCTTTTCTTTGTTTATTGCTCAGTTATTTCTTTACTGCCTTACAGGCTCTGATCTGATTTTACCGACATTTTGTAAGCTCCTCTGAAGGACAGAATAAATAATGAAATTTTAGTTTACGTGGCTATTACTGGTAACCATGGTTTGGGAGACAAATTAGTATAAAGATATATTTTTAAATATTGATTCCAATAGATGATTTCTATAACTATTAGTGTTCTGGGATTTCTGATAGTTTGGTTTTATAACATAAGTCTTCCACATGGAAATGCAAGAAGAAACAAGGGTCCAAGGTCATGAATTCAGGTCATTCTACTAGCATTACTGTGAACAAAAAAATGAGATAGTGAAGAAATACAATAAAAGCAATCAAACCATTGGCTATTCTGAGTTCAGAATAGCTACTAATTTATGCTCTTGAATACCAAGAATAAAATGGTGTTAATGTTGTTCATTGTGTAACATGTCTATATGTTGCACCATGTTTATAAAAGCTTTGAATTGTCAAAGCCTGTTTGTCCATCGAACAAGCTAATGAACTGACTTGGTCATGGATGGAAGTAAAAAGGAGTGCAGAGATTTCAGGAATTCAAAGACACTGGTGGGCATTATCATGGGGCTGAGAAAACCCCTTTTTCCCATCTGTTCAAGTAATGAGTGGAAGTCACGGGTATAATGAAAGCAGAAGCAGGTGTAACCAGTATAGATGGTAGCATGTCTGGTGGCTCAGGCACTATGTCTGCAGCTCTGGTGTAATTCATGAAAGGACCAAGGACCTGGGTTCCCTCCCTGGGGCAAGGGGAACAACAAAAACAAGCAACTAACTGCTTCTTCCTTCTCTCTTCTCTCCTTCATGACTTCCAGTCTTCATTCCTTCCTGCTTCCTTCCTCTTAAAGTAAAGTAGATGGTACAAACGTTTTCCATTAATTAATTAGCTAGATATCAGAAATGCAATGGTATGACTTATTAAATAAAAACTGTTTTTCATGGGAAACAGATAAAGCCTCAATGCAAATGATAATATGAGGTGCAAATTAATTTATCAATTTTAAAAACAAAAATGTATAAGTAGGAATAGAAAGTAAAGTACTAGTTTGGACACTAATAACAATATGTAGCTTCAAAGTTAAAAAAGAGAGACAATCGGGCATACCCTAGTGGAGCAGTGGTTGTGTCATTTGCCTATGAAGGAACAAACCACATGTCCCTGGGTTTGATTTCTGGATCCAGGGGGAAACGAACAGTGTGAACAACTAAATAAAAATAAAAAATAAAGTGCTTTTCCTTCTCTGTCTTCTTGCCTGCCTAAATATTCACCTTCATTCCTGCCTGTACCTTTCCTTTTAAAAAGAGACAATGTGATACAGTGAAAAGAGTACTAGATTTAAAATCTATTCATTTGGATTCAACCCAAATCCTTTCTCTTGGTATTTCTGTAATCTTTTGGAGAAATTCCTGAACATATCTAAGTCCATTTTTTCATATTTAAAATCAGGATATAGTAGTACACATATAGCAATAATAATAATACATACTGCCGAGTGCTGTTTGTATATTTATCAAATAGCACAAGATACATTGTTGAATAAGTAAATTCAAATTAATTATCTTTAATAAATGTCAGTTTTCTTCTTCCTCCTTTCCATTAGACTGTCTAGCATTAGGCAGTGGAGGAGATTCATTTTGTAATGAGGATGGTGTATTGCTAAGTGTAGAACCTCAATCTTGATCCTGGCTATGCTATAATTAGAAGTCACATCTGAGGAAAAAAACAATAAATTATGATGAATCATTTTGATGCTATCATTGGTTTTAGGGTAATTGATTATTAAGTCTTTAAAATTATTAGACCTTGTTAATTAAAAAGCCTTTCCTAAAGTGCGATGAGGATACTTATTCATCTCGAATGCCTTACATTGAGATCCTTTCTAATAACAGATGTCACAGCTCCATTTGCATAGTTGGTATGGTTTGCTGCAGGCTGAAACCAGTGCTCTCTATGCCGAAGGGCCCCAGCGCAGCACTATAGACAAGAATGTGCTTTTGGTGCCAGCATTAAGATTGGTAAAGAGAACAGTGTTGAGCTGGTTTTATATTGAATCTTGGTCACATGCAATGTTTGTGTTGGAAGAAAGCACAAGTATCAGAATCACACATTTCTGTTTCCCTACTGGTGGCCCTATATCTTCTTGCCCTGAGGGGAGTGGGTGAATGAGCGAAGCAGTGAGTATTTAGGTAAGTGTTGTCCTAAGAACTGTGTTAAACAAGTTTCTTTTTTTCAGTTTTAAGAAATAAAGCAGCTGATCTCTTAGCAATTTATCTGAGTCTATTATCCAATGATTCTTTTAAGAGACTTTATGTCCTCATTTATAATTTTTAATGAAACCCACCCACCATGGTCAATGGGGCAGTACATGCACTGACTATTGAAAACTTTTTATCTATCAAGGACCATGAATCACACAAGTGGGAGAGAAATCAAACTGAGGTCAAATAAAAATATAAAGCTCTATTTTTACTTTATATGTGAAAAAATATTAAAAGCAAAAATTGCTTTTGAATATAATATACAAATGCAATAACAATACAATAGATGTTAAGAAAATGCTATTTATCGAACTACAGAAAAATTTTATATAGACAGCTGTTTCTTCAATCTAATATATACCTGTCTAGAAAACTTGTACTTGTATATTTGCTCTACTGTATGAAAGAGATGAGTATATACTCGGAAAAGAGGAATTATTTTGGAAAAATAAGATATGTTTATTAGGCAAGAATGTTCTGATCTGAACCTGAGGGCATGAGTAATTTCAAGGTATGAAAATAATCTAAAAATATATTTCAGATGAATCCATTTATCATATACCTTCTCATGTATGTACTGAGAGGTCACTGAGTCACTTTGCAGTTTTCTTGACAAATGTGCCTATTCTGAATATAGCGATGAGGAAAAATTAGAAAAATAAAATGGAGCAACAATCTAAAAACAACTGACTTGTAGTCTTAAAAAATAACAGTGTCATGTAAAACAAAGAAAGACTAAATAATTCTTCCAGATTATAAAAACGATATGACAACTTCAATTTCTATCCATGACGGAGTAAAGGGACTGGGTTTAATTTCCTGTCTTAAACAATTATAAAACTTCACAAAATAAATGAAACAACTGCTTTCAGTATTGAAAAATAGGAATCATAAGACCGAGATCCCAGAGAGAAGAGATGCAAATGAGTTGGGCCTGATGGCCACACTGGTTTTTTGCCTAATGGCAAAAGCATGTAGTGATGAGGGACTACCATATATATTATAGTGACTTGTGTTAAGATGGAGATCACAGTTCAGGGAGTTTGATGCACCTGGAAGTTTCAAAGCACAGAGTTCTAGATGAAGGAATTGTATATGAAAAAAGCTCCATTAATCTGCAAAGAACTTTTTATGAATTTTGCTGTCTATGAAGTCATAAATGCATTGGATGAAAATCCATAAAGTTGGATAATAACTGGGAAATTGTGGGCTGAATGGTACCTAGAACCTATACAGAAATATAAAGAATTTGACTGTCCATCAACCATAGGGAAGAGTTCTTACTATTTGCCAGCATTCAATACATACTCCCAGAAGAGTCCTGCTTTAGTAGTGGGAATAATCTATCCCGGAAGTAAAGACTACTCTAGAATCACCCTAAAAGCATAAAAAATCTTTGAACACATCAGACTAAATTGCAAATAGCTTTATTGTTTATCTGAAAATCCCAAAACTCTTTACATGTAAACAGCATAATCTATACACTATTAACATAAGATTTATGCCTAGTACCTTATAAAATTATCATTAGACAAACTAAGAAGCACAGAAAACTAGGATAAATCAGTTAATGGGAACAAACTCAGAAATAAATATTTTTAATTAGCAAATAAGAATATTAAAACAGCATTTACAAACATTTAATAAATTAAAGAAAAATGAAAATAGTAAAGAGAACAAAACTATGCACACACAACTCAAATAAGATGAAAAATCAATAGATTAGACACTGTAGAACCAAATATCAGTCAACTTGAAGACACAATAGAAACTTTCTAAAATTAAGAACAGAAAGTCGAGACCAAGGGACTAGAAAAGAATTTAGTCCTGTGACAGAGGCACAGGACTAAAATATATATAATTGGAATCAAACTGATGCAAGAATGAGGAGGAACAGGAAAAGTGTTTGAAGGAGTAATTTAAAATTTTTTTCAAGTTTGATAAAAATTATGAACTCAGAGATGTAAGGTCAATAAACTTTAAGCGCAATGAACACAAATATAACCATAGCTAGACACATTTTCAAAAAAACACTGATAGTCTCAAAAAGAATATAAAAAGACATATTGCATATAAAAGGGTAAAGATAAGAAATACAACAACTAACATATAAGCTTTCAAAAATAATAGCAAAATGTTTTATTTTTGAGCTGAGAAAATTAATTTTCATCGAAATTGCACTAAAACTTGTTTTTTTAAGTGTAAAGAATGTTAGAGCAGATAAAATTTTGAATCCGTATAAAGAATGAAAATAGTCAGAAATTGTAAATCTGTTGATAAATCTATTTCCCCTAGTTTTTACTTTTAAAATTAATATAATAGCAATATATTGTTAGCTTTACAACATATGTAGAAGCAAAATTTATATCAATACCACAAAGAATGAGAGGAGAAATAATTTATATTTTTTAGAGTTGACACATTATATGTGAAATAGCATAATATTATTTGAATGCAGACTATGATAACTTAAAAATGGGTATTGGAAATCCAATAGTAGCTACTAAAAATTAAAACAAAGAGTTAATATAATATAATATAATATTGAATATAAGAAATAGAAGAATATAAGAAAAATAAATAATCTCAATTCAATAAAATGCAGCGAAACAGAAAAAATAGGAATAAAAAACAAAAAGGACAAACAAAATAGAGAATGATAGATTTCAACTCATCTAATATTAAAAGTAAATGCTTATATATTCCAAATATCAGGTAGAGGTTACCAGACTGCTTTTAAAAAGAGTCTAAGTAAAACAGATAAGTTATATAAAGGTTTTGTAAAAAAGTATTATGCAAATATTAAGCAAAAAATAGGTAGTGTGGTATATTAATACTAGAAAATGTAGACTACAGCATATTACCACAGATAAAGAGATTTTAAAATAATAAAAGCTAAAAGTACTAGTACAAAAATAACTGCGTGTGGTTATTGACACAAGCTGATTACAAACTAGGAAATAAAAAGTTTTTAAGGGACACTTGCTGCCCAAAGAGTTGGCAGTCTGGATTAAAAGATATTGCAACTCCACTAATTTTTTTCTGACATTAAGTAGACTGAGAAAACTGCTCAATTCCCAAAGGTCTGCATATAGTATATTGCCTTCTTCTTATAGGGTCAAGGAGGATAATGGAGAAGGGAACACCTCCTAGCAGACAATACCAAAGAATATGGGGCACTATGATTATGGAACTGATCCCAAAAAGCAGATCTGGCTCTAAACAAGGAATATTCCTAAGGCCCAAGTTTGGATTTATTGAAATATTTGCCCCAATGAGGTGTCAACATTGCTTTTAACCAATGATTGCTGTGCTTTCCATTCAATCTCTTTGATAAATGGGATTTGATAAATGGGTTTATCATCATTATTCTAACCCCGTTCCACCTTATGTGTGGGATGTGTGTAGGGAAATACCTTGTTTTCACTTTATTTTGCTGTTGTTCATTAGGTATCTGAATCAAGAGGGCTTAAATTTGATGCAGAAACTATAACAAGATCTGGGATTGCCAGCCTCATGTTGTGTCTGGATAAGACATTGATTAGCATTTCCTTCATTTGGGGCGAATAAAAACGGTGAGAAAATCCTTGTGATCAGACAGGTGGATCAATTAGACTGAATTGTTTAGACAAAGAAAATATTTTTTTGCCTTCTTATAAAACATTGGGCTTGGTCATGTGACTTGCTTTGGCTAATGGCATTTGAGCCAAAGTTACTTATCCCAACACTTGTTCCCTGCATCTATTTTGTTTTCTCTCTACTCTAGGAGTAGCATGCCCCAGATAGGGTCTCCTTCAGACAGGGTCTGGAATGAGAAAACTTGTGGAACAGAGTGTTGGTCAAAACTGTGCAATATACACAAGGAATTGCTCCTATAAGACACTGAGACTTTGAGGTTGTTTGTTACCAGAATATAACCTAGTGAAAACTGACTAATATCCTATCTTAATCAACAATATACCAAATTTCCCAAATGACCTTTTTTCAGTTGACTCCTTTTTTCTTTCTTATGGTTCCTTCACTTATGTTTCTAATCTTCTTAGCCCAGTCTTAATTTTGTCTAAAGTTTAGAGTCCAACTTTTTATTTTTTTCTCCACTTTAGTGATAAAAATTTTATATGGTTAAAATGTAAAGAGGTGAACTTTTGTCCTCAGAATTATGTTTAACTCCCCTGGATTGCCTTGAAAAGGCATCTTTCTCTTTTCTCCAAGCTCTCCAATCTAAGCTCCTACTATTTTCCTGCCCTTCATTGTCTCATAAATTCTACCATATTCCATCAAATGCATCCTTATTTCATTGCTCTTATGGCTTCTGCTTTGCATGCCTTCTGCATTTTTTCCAAATATTCCATTCTACTCACTTAATCATTCTTTGCCTCCTATTGGGCAGCTCAGATGTCACTTTTTCTGGGACCCACCCCTTCCTCGGTTTACTAAATCTTGATTTCTGCTCTCCTTTGATGTGAAAGTATCTTATTTCGTCATCATAGTACCACTCCTAAAACTGTATTGTAATTTTGAGCTTTCTAACTAGTATCTCCTCTTGACTATAAACTTCTTGATCTGAAGGACTTTTTTTTTTTTTTGCTAACACCTAGAACTGACTTGGTTTCAGAAAAATTTGTAGTAGCAACAATTTATTAAACAGAATTCCATAGAGGTGGATATGTCTGAGACAAGAGGAATCACACTTTTGCCTCTGTTCGTATATCAGAATTTTTATTTTGTGATTCATGTACAAATCATTCTCTTCATGAATCCTTTGCAACAAATTAAAATCCGAGCTAATGTTACATCATGATCCAGCTTTCCTGGGTATAACATCTTCTCCCTCTGTCACTGTGCATTTAGGTATCATAGATATGAGACCAACAGAGTATAATACTCTTACATTTTAGATGAGGATACTGCTAACACAGTTAAGTCAGTGGTTAAAATGAGACAAAAATAGTTTTCACTATATCATAATGTCTTTAAAATATTCTATTATCAAATGAAAAATTAGCTTATATTATATGAATTTCAAAATTGTATCTTAATTTTATATTACATAAACCTTATTTCCTTCTATTCTTACAGATATTTGAAAAAATGAAGTTTCCCTAATTGTATAGAATTTATAGTTTATGTGGGACTTTTATATACATTAGGTCACAAAATAACCATTTGTAATAGGCAAGGGTTTTAGCAGATGAGAAAATTTAGGCTCAAAGAGAAAGAATGACTTATCTAAAATAGAATGTTAGAAAATTATGATGTACGAAAAATGCCTAAGATTTTCTTATACTTAATTTCAGTCTCTTTTCACTATCTCACTAAGCCACTTCTTAATAAAAGTCATACAAAAATATGCATCAAAATTCACTATTTAAATTATATGTAAAAGTCATATTGGTGTTCCCTGGCAGCTTAGCGGTTAAGTCTGCTGGGCATAGTCCATGTACATCCTAAGAATCAGGGTTTTTGATCCAGGCTGGGAGGAGGGGGTGGTGGAATAACCAAGTTGAAAAGCATAATAAAAATAAATAATAATGCTTATTCCTCCTTTCTCTTCCTGCGTACCTACCTCCCTATTTGCCTACTCTCCTTCATTCCAGCTTACACGTTTGCTTTACAAAAAAGAAGCATGTGAGATCTCTATTGACAGTGTAATTAATTAAGACCAGTTTCAAGTTCAAAAGTTCGGCAGTTCCCAAACCAATTGTGCTAATTTAGGAACCCATCCATATTTGCCTAGCTTATGTAGGGTGAGATGCAAGACTTCTTAATCAATAAAAACACTGTATTAGATAAGCTCTGTTTCTCAAAACCACTGATTTTTTGCTTTATATTTTAAAGATATTAAGGAAATATCTATTCTCTATTTAAACTTCTGTCCTAAATTATTATCAGATAGAATAAAGGGTGATTTGAATTTCCTAACTTGCCAATTTCCTAACTTACCAATGCTGATTTTGTATACAGTATAATGCTAGATCCTCACTCAGCATTTTGTTCTAAACTTGAGTGACTCTTGAAAACTTTTTAGAGTTCAGTAAATATTAGACACACACACAAACACACACACACATGTAAATAAATTATACTGGCTTCCTTCTAATGATGTGCTAAGAGTGGAACACTATCACAAGCTCCATAAGGGAAGAAATGGTATCTGTTCCCTGTGGTATCTTAGCACCAATGTGCCTTAATAACTATACTATTCAATGCAAGTATGTTAAAACTCGACTCTGTTGTCAGGATAGAGCCTACTATAAGATTTTTGATGGGAGTGAGCTTGGACATCTCAATGAGACGCACAGTCCTGGGAAGATTCCTGGAGAATCGTATAACCAAGATGACAAGGCAAGTTCATTGGTAGCTCCCTGCAGGCTGGGAAAGTTACATTAAGAACCACACGTGTATGTTCTGCGCTTTGTGCATCGCTCCGCCTACCTATAGTAACTATGGTGTTCCTTATACACCTGCGCAATGAAACTCCTCCTTTGGTGGGTGTATCCAGGGGCCGAAGCTCTCGTGATAGCTGCGAGAACTGCTAAGGTTGGCTGGAGCTCTCAGCAGAACAGAGGATTGTCTGAGGTTCTTGTGAGAACTGATAGGGTTGCCTGGAGTATTCCGGAGCGTATTTTCAGACCTGGGTTGCTAAGGAAGGTTCTTTATCAGTCCCAGGTTTTGCCAATTAATTAATTTTCCTGCTTATACAACTAGATACCTGCTGAACAGATTTTCAAGGTTTGCTGTTCTTGAATCAGTTTTCTTGGGAAAGAGGGAATGAAATAAAATAAGCCTGAATGAATGGACTGCTGAAAGGATTAAGTGAGTTGTGTATAGAAAATGCTTAGCATACTGGCTCATGTACAAAGTGTTGCTAAATTTAACAAAAATGCAAAATGCCCAGTTAAATTGAATTTCAGTTTTAATCTGAAATTGGACATACATATATAAAAATAATCATTATTTAGCTAAAGTGGAACATATAATAAAAGTTATTTGTTATTTACCTGAAATTCAAATTTAAATACGCATCTTGTATTTCCATCTTCAACTTCAGGCTCAATACTGTGCTCAATAAATAATAGACAATTCTACTAGTGCTGATTCTATCATCCTGCAACTTGGATTTTATTACCAACACACTGCAACCCTAATGTAGTAAGGAAGTTGTGAGTTTTTTGCAGACCTTTTGAGGCAATTATCTTTGACCTACCTGGAGCCTCTGACCTTATAGTCCACTGTGACTTCTCTGTTGCTGTCCCTTTTGTGACGCTCCTTGTTTTGAGTCTCTTGACTCTCTTCCAATCTCTGCTGAACTTAGACTTCTGTGTCACTGTTTTTTCTTTCTTCTACCAGGCCCAACTGTAGCATTGCCTAAGGCTGGGTGTTTGTTCTTACCTTCTTTCCTTTCATTCCTTTCTCTTTAAAGAGCAGAGTTTTCTTCTAGTTTCCAGTCCTCATCACTTTTATGTTGATTTCTATGTCACTGAAGCTCAGTTCTGCCACAGAATGTCCACCTCTCTGCTGAAAATGTCAGTGAAATCAATGTAAGGGATTTCACGTCCAATGTGGACAAACTAGACAGTTTGCAATGCTTCGCAACCACCTTTCTTTTCAATTTCTTGAGTTCCGAGATAATCCTATTCTTCAGTTTTCTTATTTAATCTTCATAAGTAATTGGTTTGAACCCATGTTTTGCATCCATGTAGGATGCAAAAAAAAAAAAAAGAAGCAATTTAAGTGAAAAGTAACAACAGCTACTTCTGCTTTTTTGTTTTTTGTGTGAATTTGGAGAGGAATTGTGGGGTAAGTTCAGAAGGTAATTTTTTAAAAAACAATATATTCAGAGGGAATGTAAATATTTACTTACATTTTATTTATAGAGGCTTTAGGGTGTGGAGAGAAAACAATGGCAGCTTTAATCTCTCATGTAGATAGATAGGTTAAAGAAAGGTAAGAATCAGAATGACTGAACCTTGCTTCTAATGGGCCTTATTCATGAATTTTGGTCATGAAAGTAAAGATTCAGGACTGAGAAGCAGGTGGAGACTGATATTTTCTGTGAAATAAAATAAGGGAATTGAGAAGTAATAGAGACTCCAGGGAAAACAGGGTCCGCAAGATGTGGTCAGAGCTGGAGTCTCCAGATAATGAGAATGGCTGGTGTCGGGATGTCTGATAATTAATTTAAATGACTTGCTTAGCAGCAATGTAGAACATCACTACTCCAAACCTTCAGCAAAGTTTGTTAAATACAAAAATGTCTACATCTGGGTTGGTATGGAACACATACAGAAAGAATCCAGGGGTTCTGAGCACCCTGGAAATTGGCAGAAACTTTAGGAATAGTATCAGATTTCCTGTCTATGAAGGGCTTAAATCAACATTATGTAAATCTCAAAGGACAAGGTGATTCCAGCTGACATTGAGTTACATTCTTTTAATAGGATTTTAGACTGTCTCTTCCCATGGTCACACCCTTAGCAACTCACAGGGAGGTGATGACTATCATATCTTGATGGATCTATTGGCCTCTATCACTTCCATTCCCCTCACCCCCTAGCATTCGTTCTACGTACCTGCTTTGGTTTTCTGGACCCCAAGTCTGAAGTTCTGTCCCTAGTTAGCTGCATGACTCTGAACTGAGTCCCTTCATGTCCCTCAGCACAGCAGTCAGTTTTTGCTTTTCAATATTATGAATTTCTGTGAGTGGTGTGACTCTGCAGAACAGCTACATATTAAAAACTCTGCATCTTGCTTACTTCTAAACATGACTTTACCCTTTCTCTCCAGCAGATGGAGTCAAGGAAAGGATTTGGCAGGTTACAAAGCCTTAGGTTTCTTTAAGCCAATTTTTTTAACCTCAAATTCTCGTTCAAGCCTAAGAGCAGCCCTATTGAGAAGGAAAAATAGTCCCTGTTTTACGGATGGAGAAATTGAGGTTTAGAGGTTGAAGTTATTTAACCAAGCCTGCATGAGGTAGTAAGTGGCAGAGCTGAGATTAGATCAGAAATCTTAGAGTTCAACTGCCATGCTCTTTCTATACTGTGTTTCTTCTCTGGAGAATAAAAAAAATGCTTATTTCAGCTATGTTCCCTGGATAGAAAAGCACTGGGCTTTTTTTGAGATTGCAGGTGAACTGATGATTAAGCAAATTAATGAGGAAAAAAATGAAGCGTAAGGATTTTAGCAGAGTTGAACGAGCAGATCAGCAAAGTTGCAAAAAGCAGTGACCCTCTGTACTTTGCTTCTCTTAACTCATGGAGTTATTGTATGAAATGAAAGGAAATGGGCAAAACAATGCCCAATGTACTCTCTGAGTATGAAATTTTATGATTTTGGTTATAATTGCTTTTGAAGTTTTAATTTGGATTCCCATTTGTGCAGTAATTTATTTCATAATTGATACGTATTATCAGCATGTTATTTTTTCTGGGGAAGCATTTACTCGCTAACTTCATAAAAGTGATATTACAGGCAAGTGCCATACATAAGGGCGACAGCCTTGCATTCATGGAAACACCAGGAAGCTTGGGAGGAGGGTCCTGGAGATAACAGATGCCTAAGAAATTCAGACATGGATATTTGGATAAGTTCTGTTATATAGTATAGGCATTTAGGCTGGGATTTTAGGTAACATCTTTTGGAAGCAATGAGACTAGGTTACTACCACCAACCTCAATCCTTGTCAAAACCCTGCACTGTGTCAGTCACAGGAAGAATTAAGATTGGACAGATTTGGGAATAATTTGCAAAAAGAATTAATTTGAAAGAATTTTTTTTCTTTTTAAAAGTAATACACATTTATTTTAGAAAAGCAGGGAAATTCATATATATCAAGAGAATGACCCATTTTCCAATTTCCACTTTCCCCACACTCCCACTACTAAAAGTTGATGGATACTTTGATAGCATTTTAATCTGTTCCCTTTTTGTATTTTTAATACAAAAATTGCACTCACGCTATAAGTCTGTTCTGACTTCTGCTCCCCACTGACTCTACTGTTAACATTTTTCTGTAAGTTTGCTCAGCCCTGCCTTACGCTAAAAGCAGTTTAAAGAGCTAATGTAGAAATAGTGACAGAGAAAATACCAAGTAATACTACTCAAGTGTTGGGGAAATGAAGAAGGGAAAGAAAATGAGTGGGAGAAATGACCATTAATAAATAGAATGAGCTTCACCACTGTTTGTCTTTCCCTCTCTTGACTTCAGTATTAATGTGCTCAGATAGTTTTTTTATTTATAATGTGAAGTGTTTTTGGACAAATGCTTAATGCTACTAACTTTTTAGGTGTAGTTTATTACGGTTAAAGAAATCTTCATGTGAAGGGCTTAGAGAATATCAAGTAGAAAGAACATGTAGGAAACTTAAAGCCAGCAATTTCTTTTGCTGTATAAGGCCTCTTGTTAGAACCAGCCAATCTGTGCAGCTATAACTTCAGATATGAGATTGCTTCATGTTATTTCTATTGTTTTGCTCACAGTTGAATGGAAAAGCATACTGTGAGATTTGTTATAGAAAACCAAACAACACTGGTGGAAAGCATTTGTCATATAGTGTTTCTGCAAAAGAAAACTTGAAATAATTTTCTTGGTTGGATAAAGTTCTCAGAGATAGTCTTGATGAAGTTGAATTTAGAATCTCTAAATGGACTATAAGCTAAAGTAGTATTAAAGTAGTTATTAGAAGAGGTGTCTACTTTGGCTAACTGAAACAGTAAATTCAAATGCTTTTCTACTTTCCACTCTAGGAAATGACTCTGGAGATCAGATTAATGAGGTGCTGGACTTGGCTGTCTGCTCTAAGAACAGCCATTGGACTCTAAATATAACCTCCTTGATTTGAAGTACAGGGTCAACTTTTCTCCACTGTCTGTCTTCCAGAGATTTCTTTTCAAGGTACTTCTAGATACTTAACAACAGCTCTCAAATGGCGATAGGGATAATGAAAGAGTGAATTCAACTACGAGTTTTCAGAGACTTAACTGAACTAGAAAGTGGGTGGAGTTGAAATGGGGTGTGAATTACCAACAAAAACTCAGCTAACCAACCAAGAAGCAATCAAATCGTTCCTGCCCAGGGAGCACCCATAATTTAGCCTTAGAGATCAAGAGAGCAGAGATGAATATTTAAATAGAGAAGTCAAAGAACTACTGGAAGAGTAATGGTAAGTCGTGGGATTTGAGACTATTGAATCTTTATCTTTATGGAGCTGAGTGTGGTGAACAGTCTAAAGTGACCTCCATGATCCCTGCCTCCTGGCATTCACACCTTTGTGTATTTCTCTCTCTCTCTGAGTGTGGGGGAACCTGTGACTTTCTCCTAACACAATATGGCAAAGGGGATAGGATGTATAGGATTTTGTGTATGTGATTATATTACACAAGGTCCTGACCTAGCAATTTGCACTGAGATGCCTTCCTCCATGCTGGTTTTGAAGAAGCAAGTTTCCACGTTTTATACTTCCCCATGCAAGAGCCACAATGCAAGGAACAGAGGTCGACCTCTGGCCACAAAAACCCGAGAGCTTCTATTTGGCTGCTTACAAGGAACTGAGTATTGCCAATTACCAAGTAAGCCTGGAAGTGAATCCTTCCCCAGCAGAGCCTCAGAGGAAAGTACAGCCTGGCCAACATTGTCACTGCAGAGGACTCAACTAAGCATTGCCTGGACTCCTGACCCATAGAAACTGTGAGATGACAAATGCGTATTATTTAAGATGCTAAGTTTATGATAATAGATACCCAGTGGTATCTATAACAAGTGTTACATGTCAATAGATAATTTTTACGTTAGGCATAATTCTTGAGTTCTCTGTCTGGTATCATCTAATTGTATCTCATGACCTTTTGCCCCACTGCAAACATGGGGGAAAATAGCTAAGGTTTATCCTAAATCCCCTCACTGCTAGTGTAACTTATTTCTATCCCTCTCTGAGATATCTATTATTTGTTCATCTTCTGGGATAAGCAGACTTAAACACTGAGAGTTCTGTGCTGCCTGCCACCCATTCAGGTCTAGGGGTGATGTATTATTCCAGTCAGATTTTCTCTCCTAAGGCAGATGGACTTGGGGATCTGTAAGATAAGAGTAAGTATCTGGAGCTGGAGGGCAGTATAGACTTGAAGCTAGAATTAGGTCATGCTGATGAAAAGCCATGAATGAGTCTAAATTGCAGGAGAAAAGAACCAGGAGTCATTTAGAGGCAGTCGGCTTTCAGAGAGAAGAATGGAGCAAGACACAAGAAAAAAGGAAGTGAGGGCTTCTTCGGTAGAGAGAGGCAGAGTAGGCATGAGGGCATGAGAGAGAGGCATGAGGATTTCCCAGTTTCTATGAAATTTGTTTCTCTGCAAGAGGAAATGGAGAGATTCCCCTTGTCTTTGCAGCAAGTCTTTCTTTTCTTACTCTTGTGTCCAAACAGTACGTGACAAGATAGTAAAATGTGTACTTTTAAATTTTGCATTTTATTTATATATGGCTTGAATAGGTAATAAACAATTATTGCTTAAAATTTTTAAAGTGCACAAGTGCCCCAGTGGAGCTGCTTTGAGTCAGTCACCTTCAAAGGAGCAGGCCACATACCCCTGGGTTTGAGTCCTGAGCCTAGGGAAAGCAACCACCATGAACAACTAAATTATAATAAAACAAAGATTTTTCTTCCTCTTCTTTCTTCTGGTCCACCTGCCTACTTGCCTTCATTCTTGTCTGCACTTTTCTTTTTAAAAAAAAAGTGCACAAGGATATGAAATAAGTCTCCTTTTAGCAGTCTTCTATCTATGCAGTCCCTGCTTTGTATATCAATATTGTCTGTCTAGTATTTATCTTTACAGATTTTTATGCTTATTCAAGCTAAAATGTTTTCCTTTCTTTTCCCCCTTAATGTTGCCCTGTTATACACAGTCCTGTACTTTAATATTTTTTATTTAACGTATATTAAGACATTCATATAAGTATAAAAAATTCTTCATCCTATATATAGTGATATTATTATATAGAATGCATTTATTTAACTATGACAGATATTTAGATTATTTCTATTCATTTTGTTTTTTCAAATAAGAATTCATTGCCTAAATGTCTGCCTCCTTGATTGTTTCTACGTGCTAAAGCTGTAGAAATGGTATTGGGGTCAAGGAATACATTTATTTTTATTTTTTGATAAGAATTTGTTATCTCAAAGCATTATATTATCTTCCACTTCCATAAATAATGATGAAAGGATTTGTTCCCACACCTTGCCAGAAAGAGTGTGGATTTTTTAGATGAACATATGATCATTTTTGGTTAAAAATGATCTTTCAGTGTAATTTTAATTTGCATTTTTCTTAAGGTAGAGAACCTTATCATGTGTTTCTTTAAAAATGATTTTAATTGCCCTTGCCTATGTTTACTAGATTTTTAGTCTTTTTGATTTGTAGTATATCATTTACTTTTCAGTATGAATAACATTTTGTGACATAATTTGCAAGACAAACTTTTTAAAAATTTCTTTCAACTTTGTGTGTTTCCCAAGTATAAAAGTTTGACTTTTATGAATGAATAAATCAAACATTAAAAGTTTATGCTTCTGGCTCTGAAGTCCTATTTTCAAAGTATTCCCCACATTTGGATTAACACATGTTTTCTCCAGATTATTACAATGATTTATGGTCTCAATATAATATTTTATTCATCTGGAATTTATATGAATATTAGGTATGAAAAACAAATCCAATACCTTTTTCTTCAGATGACTACCACTACCTACTAAGCAATATCTCATTTCCTTATTTAACACCAGTTTTGCTTGAAATAATCAATATTTTTACTTATTCCTTGTAGTGTCTTTAGTTACTTCCTGTAGATTTGGACTTCCATCTGGAATGGTTTCTGTCTTCAGCCTAAAGAAATTCCTTTAGACTTCTTTCCTTCCTTCCTTCCTTCCTTCCTTCCTTATTTCTCTCCTTCCCTCCCTCCCTCCCTCCTTCCTTCCCTTCCCTTTCCTTCCCTTCCCTTCCCTTCCCTTCTCATCCCTTCCTTCCCTTTCTTCCCTCCCTTCCCTTTCTTCCCTCCCTTCCCTCCTTCTCTCTCTCTTTCTTTTTTTCTTTTTCTATTTCTTTCTTTCATTCTCTTAGGAAAGAAGAGAGAAGAGGAAGAAGCATTTTTGAAGGAAAGAAGCATTTTTATTTATATGTTTTGGAACATTACATAGTTTACTCTCCAGCAGAAGGCTTATTACCTGAGCCACCAGGGGGCGCCTCTTTAGGATCGCTTGTGATTGGTGAAGACAAATTCACTTAATATCTGTTTATCTGGTGTCTTTATTTTTGTCTAATTTTGAAGGATATAAATACTGCAACTTAAAACGGGTGTTTTTGTTTTTTTGTTTTTTTCCATTTCAGCATTTTAAAGATACTTCCCTTTTATCATGGGTTATATTATTTCCAATGAGACATCAAATGTGATGTTTATTTATTTATTACCTGACTTTACTGTGTCCGTTTCCTCTGGTTGCTTATAAGATTTTCCTTTTATTTTCCACGGTGTACCTAGGAATTAACGTCTTCATTTACTCTTTATAGGGTTTACGAAGCTTGAATGTGGCTAATGTCTTTTACCTACTTTGGGAAATTCTCCACCATTATTTCTTCATATTTCTTTTAGATCTAAGCATCGTAAGATGAAAAGATCTTTCTCTGTCTTCCAGCGGTCCTCATGATTTTACCCAGCAAAAGTCTTGTGGAAGAAAACTGGTGCACAGGAAACCCCAACTCTGAATTTGGCACTACTTAAGACTGTTCCCACAGTGCCAAACAGCATAAAGCCATTAGGTTGGTTTCCACTACTCTGAGCAAAGGTCTGTTGCCTGTTGTACAGCAGCTCATCCACTGGTTCATGCTTCCAGTTCCAGCAAATAACTTTCCATAGATATAATCGTGACCGATGACCCCTGCTCACCTATACTTGCTTCCTCCTTTTTTTACAATTCGATTAATTTAGATTTTTTTCCAAGAATCTTCAAAGATTTTAAAGAAAATTATATTTCCCACCATTTGTATAGGATTATCTCATTTTTCTCCCCACAGAGACAATGGTTATTTTCAACCTTTACCACTCTAAGTGGAAGTGAATCGCTTGTCTAATTCTTTCAATATCTTTTTTCTCTCATTTATGTTATATTTTGCTTGCTTTTATTTTCTGTACCTTATGTCTTAAACTTTGCTTTCATTCTTGATTTATATCATTCTCTCTGTCTTCACTTCTGTGACAGTTTTATTGAGTCTTCCATTTTGTCCTTTCATGTCTTATCTCTGGTTTCTTTCTCTTTGCACACTATGTTTCCCCTTCTATTTCTCTTAGCTCTTGAATTCTAACTTTACTTCTTATTTATAAAAAGTAATAGTTTGTTAACTGAAAAATATATTGTTAAGGAAATGGTGAAATTTTCTACTCCATGATGAATTTTTTCTTGCGTTTTGTCCTTGATTTGGCTGTATCTTTTTTTCTCATTTCTATACTGGTTTCTTATGCTGGGTTTGTATATATCCTGTGTATGTTCCTTTTGGATTACCCATTTTTAAATAAGACAACTTCCATGTATTTGCCTGCAACTCAAACTGGGGAGGACCAGGGCTGTATCCCAGGTTGGTTTAAATAATATTTCTATGACTTTTTATGTATTTGTATTTGTTTGGATTTTAATTCACAGTTAATAGATTTATTAGATACTTTTCACAGTGGAAAATTCTCTGAAACAGATGAATTCCATTAATGGCTTGTTTATGTATGATTCTTCCTATAGTCTCACTTCCTCTGCGATTTGGAAATAAGTTGATCCAGGGAAACTTCTGTTGTCAATTGTTCCTGCTGTTTCTTTCATCACTAGCAAGAGATTGGATTTTACTCCTCAGTGCCTGCTCGTTCCTTTTCCTTTCAGAAGTTTATTTTGCTTGTTTTTTCTGTTCCTCTATGCTTTCTCTGTATTTGCTTTTTTTTTTTTTCTTCTCTGATCTGCACTGTGTTTGATAACTTGTAGACTTATTTTGTGCTTTTGGGCTTTAGCTTTCTACTGTTTTCACAAAAATTGGATTAGCGTCTTTCTCCCTTGTTTTCCTTGTTGATGTCATTATTTATGAATGTCTTCTCTATGTCAGCTGCTATCAGGGTGGTCACTGTGATACAAGTTACTTACACTCTGGAAGTAACTGATCTGGGAAGGCTTCTTATAAAGAATTTTGAATAAGATCAAAATTGAAAACACATACTGGCAGTCAGTCTTGTACATTGATTTTGATTAGTTTTGAATATCTATATTTTGTTTTAAGGTACACCTGGTAGGCAGGAGCAGGGACCTGGGGGTTCTGGAAAGGTCTCTGAAATGGAAAAATCCCTGCAGGAAATAGAAACTACAGACCTTAGCTGGAAAGCCGGCAGGAAAAGCGCAGCATACCGAGGACCAATCAGGGGTGATCAAAACTGCCCAATCAGAAGTGCGCTACTAGAATATCTAATTAGCATGAGAAAGAACACAAGGAAACAGAACTTCGATGCTTCGAGCATACTGGCCCCACCCCCCACCCCCTGACTACACCAATCGCGGATGTGCACTAGGAGGAGATAAAGACCTGAGACATGCCTACCACGTTGATAACTTTTTCAGGCCTCCTCTCCATGCTGGTAGTTGCTTCCTTAGCTTTCTCTTGCTGCCAATGAAACTTTTCACTGTGCTTACTCCCAGCGCCTGAGACTCATCCTCAGGAACCTTAGGCAAAGACCAGGTGAGGTGTTTCTCCGTGCTCTACGACGACGTAGGCGGCTGGGCGACCATCTGAGGTGAGTATATCTGGTAACAGCTCGAGAACTTTACACCATAAACTCCATTTTGACATCTCGTACCTTTGGGTCAAAATTACTTTTGATTAATTTAGATATTCCATAGAAGACCTTTAGCATGAGTCCTGGTGAGCATGTAGTGTTCAATAAATGTTAGTTTTACTTGTTATGTTCTTTGTGTTTGTCATCCATTGACTCCTTACAATAGCTTGTAATTATCTCTATTATCAGAAAAAGACACTGAGGATAAAAAAATTAAGTAACTCACCAAAGGTGAGTGGCAAAAACAGGTGTTACATCCACATCTCCTCCTTCTCTAGCTCATGCCTTTAATCTCTTTCTCTTGTTCCCTATACTATATAGCTTTCTCTGAGAATCACTGAGAAATTGCCTATAGTTTCTCTTTTAAAAAAGAAACCATCCTTTCTTCTTTGTACTTTTATGGGTTGCCTTTCCCTAGTCTTTTAAAACAACTTTGTGGTAGAAAGCATTGCTTGGTAAGGGTCTGATTAGTGTATATGTCAGTGGAAAAATTGCTTCTTGTTTCTTAAACCCGTGTTCTTACTCATTGATCCTATACTAGGGATCCACCTTTTGTAGAATAACACAGCTTCATAAACTGTTACGAATCTCCCTTGCTATGGGCCACCCTTTCTCTGGTCCCCTTTTGTCTTTTTCATAGACCACCTACCCACTGTGTTCCTTCTGATTCCTTCACCCTTCAGCTTTACAGGTCTTTGATAAGGTGATGCCACCTTCTTAGGCACTGTGTGAAGCTGTGGTTCTTTATAGTTTTCAAAATTTATTATCTACAAGGCAAGCAAATCTTGGTTTTGCTGATCCGAGTCCCTAAACTGTGTATCATTCAGATGGGTTATTTTGCCAGCAAAGTCACTTCTTACGCACATACTTCAGATAAACTGATGGGTTTAGATGTGCAAGAGATTTATTGGAGAAATTCCTGTGAAGGATAAAGGAGGAAGAGTACATAGAGAGCCTTCAGGTCATGATCCATGTCAGAAGCTTGTGCAAGGAGAGTGAGAAAAGCAGATCAGGTAGGAAGTTTGTGGTGCCATTCTGAGAAAGTTTCAACTGCGCTGATAAGGAGTCTGATGTCACAGTTTGATGATGAGATTATAACAAGATGGGAGCAGGAGCAGCCAAGGGGACCCCATGAGTTCTTTGGTGCTCAGTAATAGAAATTAGCCAAAGACCAAACAATGCCTTGGACAAGGTTTTAGTGGGCTGTTTGGGTGAAAAGAGAAACCATACATGGGGTGAAGGGGGGTTCAGCAAAAGGGGATTAGGATCCATATGTGAGGAGATAGGCACATAGGGAGACACAAGGGACAGAGTCCTATGCTGTTCATTTGGGAAGTCACAGCTGAATCTTTTAAGCAGTTTCTAGGCAATCAAAGACACTTGAGGTGCCTCCCACCAGCAGTCATGTTAGTGACTGATTGCTGAGTATGGGGGTGGGTGTTTGCAATTGTCCTTTGTTCTTTCTCCAGTTTCAAGAATACCTGATTTTTAAAAAAATGCTGAAAACTCAATATCTCCCTCCCAAAAGGAAATCTCAAGCCACAGGGTTGTGATTGTTTACTTATGTATTGAGTGACGCCAAGTATAGATAAGATTTTTCTGTTGTAGCTGCAAATTCCCATAGGTCAGAGGTCAGAGACCTTACATTGTCTGTTTGAAGGTTATTATAGATGGTCTGGAGGGTGGGTAGTTGAAGACAAAGGTTAGTGAGACAGAGTCTCTCTCTTGCTAAGTGTCTGCTTCCTGTAGTGATACTTCAGGGAACACTGTTAATTGTTTGTCATATGACTCCTTTCCTTGCTTTAGTCTTGTAATTAGACTAGGGAGCAGGAAGTGGTGGTTTTATGCAATGTTAGGGGAGATGAGAAATTCATGATTTCTGTGAGAGAAAGAGGGGAACCTGAGTGGTAGGCCTCCTTACAATGGGAAAGGTAATGGTTTCTAAAATCAGTGGTTTTAATAAGAGATTTCACTTAAGGTTAAAGGAATAGGAGTAAAGAGGGGGCGTGAGAGGGGTTCTATCTTCTCCTGGTTCCCATATCACCTGTCCCAACACCAACCTCACTTTGGACATAACTAGTTTCTGTAATGCTCAGATTTTGACCACAAGAAAACTGGCATGACTTTAGGATTCACAGAGAGCCGCTGTGGGTAGTCAGCTACTATTTTTCCAACAGACTCTTCTGAAGAAAATCTGAAGAAATTCGGTGGATGTTTTTTACCACTCTACAACCTCTTGCCAAAGATGCACATAGAAATAAAATAAATGTAAAATAAGGAAACTAAAAGCCAAACAAAAAAACTCTCCTCCATTTGTCTCATTGTTTAACTGAAATGAATTTATTTTCAAAGTGGACAATTAGACTTAAATTCAGAAAGCTGGGCAAAGATGAAATCAAATGACTCAGTCTGGCATTCAGGAAGGTCTAAAGTGGAGAGCCCTTCAGTCTAGAGAAAAAATGGCCGGCAGAGGGCGCGATTTCCTCTGCTATTTGAGAGAGAAGGCCTCCTTAACTGGTTGGGATTGACTTTTGCTTCTTTTCCCACATCAATTAGTTACCCTGAATTTACTGGGAAGCTAGGACAGTAAAAAGCTGGTGTACATAAGTGTTTCTCATTGTAAGACTCTCAAGATTAAAATCTGTGATCTGGGAAAGATAAGCTTTCAGAACAGAAAGACTATGTGTGATTCCTAAAAAGGTCCTTTTTTGATGTATTTTTAAAGTATAAAATAAAAACTGAAGATATTTAAAAAATAGAATTGCCACAGGAAAGGTGTCTTCGGCAGTGGCAAGAGTTTCCACAGCCATCACTGAAAATAGAGTTTCAAACAAGATGGCCTCAAGGTCTTTTTTTATTGTTTGCCTTTCAGCTGGGACTCTCGGAAGGACAGTGAACCCAGAGGGATTCAATTCACTTTAATGTTCATCCTTTCTGCCTCTCAGTGTGCTTCTGCAGGAAACTTATGGAAGAAAAATCACAGAATTCATTCTAGTAATTTGGCCAGATAAGTAGAAATAAACTGATGTCAATCTCTGGACTTGAGAGAAATAAGGGAAACAGTGAGTTAAATTGTCAAAAAAAAAAAAAAAAAAAGAGAGAGAGACTAAGATCAGGTTTTCACAATAGAATTACTTGAGTTTTTATTTTCAATTTTTTCCCTCATAGTTATACTTACGAATAACTCTCTCAGTGGTTTAGGTCATATAATCTGTCCAATTCCCCCAGTATTCATTAGATACTATCTGCTTATGGTAAAGAGTAAAACAAAAAGAAAAAATCCTTTCAAATCTGTAGATTCATTTATATGTAATTCTAATTTACTAATGAGAAATGATCTATTAAACATTAGAGATTACTTTTTATGACTGGGGAAAATCTTGTGAGTTGGGACATTTAACAGTAAAATATTGTTCTGTAAAAGTATTTATCATGAAGAATCTTCCAATGGCTCTTGGTGAAACAAATCATATTAACACTTAAGCACACAATTCCTTCTGTGAAGATAAATGTTCTGAGTTTATTTCATTTATCTAGCAACATGAGTTTCCTTCAGATGACATTTTGTTTTATTGATATTCTTAATTATTTAAGAATTATTTCACTAGCTACTGTTCCTTCTCCATATTTCTTTCCCTCACTACTTGTAAGATTCTATAGGATGTTAGGTGCTATCTTTTATTTTGATTCTCATCACCCTTGTCTTTGGCACCTTTCTGAATGTTATGGCCATTGGATGAGATCCTGTCTTTTTAACAGCCTACATGGTTCCTCGTGACAATGATTCCTGATTTAGTTCTTTTTTTTTTTCTGAAGGAAAGATGCAGACAGGCAGGAAAAGAGAGAAGAAAGAAGCATCTTTATTTTTATTTAGTTATTCACAGTGGTTTCTTCCCTCTGGCCCAGGACTGAAACCCAAGTATACTTAGCTTGCTTCTTCAGAGGCGATTAACCTAATGGCTGCTCTGCCAGGGTGCGCTGATTTAGTTCATTTATAAGGTTTGTTTTTATTCAATTTAGTTCATTCACTTTCTATCTCTATATATCACATATGAATGATATTTTATGATGTCTGTCTGTCTCCCTTGGCTTATGTCCCTAACACGACAGTTATTTGAAGAGATATATGCATGTTCATGTTCATTACAGCATTATTTACAATAGCCAAGAGTTGGAAACAACACATAGATATAGATCACAGTAGAATACTATGTGGCAATCAAAACAGGTGAAACCCTGCCATTTGTAGCAACATGAATGAATATGGGATTATGCTTAGCAAGATAAACCTGCATACATCTCAGGTCTCACTTTTAGCAGCTCTCTTTTGAGTACTTTGTGGTCTGATAACACCAAATTGCTCATGTTTTTGCATATGCATCATAGTATTTTATGTTTTGCTAATGACAAGAGTTTCAGAGATTCCTCTCCCTGTCCCTGCCCCTTCCGTGATCACCCATATGTTCTAGTCTTTGACTAACTCCAAATAAGTTTTCTATCCTGAGTTCAATTGTTCCCTCCTTCCTAAAGCCTTTCCTCATTCCTTCATTCTAGGGAAGGGCCCTACCTCTGTGTTCTCATAGTAACCTCTTTATACTTTTCTCTGACATATCCAACAGATAGTGAAATCGTTTCTGTGTATCTCCCCTCAAGACAAGCAAACATCCTGGGGTAGAGATTATCTCTTGGTCATCTTCACCTTATTCCTAGCAATGCACCTGGCACTTCATGGGTATGTAATACATGTCTATATAATGGGTCTTCCATTTCCACTGCTTCCTTTGCATTCATGTATTCATGTGCCTGGTATTCCAGATATCTATTTTTATTAGCGTGAAACTTTAAAGAAATATGGCAAGTGTGGACATGTTGTTATTTTAGCCCTGAATAATGCTTAATGCCATTATATTAATTTCTGTATTTTAGCAGTGTCTCTAAGTCACTCACAGAAGAACTATGGTTTTGGGAAATTATTAAACACTGTGAGTTCTGGATGTGAAAGAACATCTGACAGAAAATAACATGAAAAGCAACATGGTGTAGTGACGAAAGTGAAGGAACCTTTAATTTTTATCCCTTTTCTGTTGATGATGGCAGTACAATTTACAGTAACTTGCTAGGCCTCTATCATTTCTTCTGTGTAAAGTGAAAATCCTAGCAGTTCACATCATGGAATTATTTGGAAGCCCAGCTCAACCAGTTGACTCAGAAACTTCCAGCAAGTATATGCTTCATTAGAAACACTTACTACGAATGTGATATGAGACTCTTCTTTCTATTCATGCTCATTGATTTTTTTATAGTTTATGAGATATAATTGATATACAAAACTTTCCATATTTAAGTCATATAATTTAATGAGTTTAGACATATGCACATACCTGTGCTATTATCACTGCAGTAAATGTAACAGAACAATATATAATCTCCAAAAGTTTCCTTGTATCTTTTGGAAGAAAGTGAGTGTGTGTGTGTGTGTGTGTGTGTGTGTGTGTGTGTGTGTGTATGTTAAAAATACTTTACATGAGATTCACAAACTTTAAGTGCACAATAATGTATTATTAACTACAGGCACTATGTCATATGGCAGATCTATAGAACTTTACTCATCTTGTGTGACTGTAATTTTATAGTCACTGAACAAGTCACTACTTGTTCTGTGTTCGCCCTGGAAACTCCCATTTTATTTTCTACTTCTGTAAGTTTGACTAAATGACTCACATAAATAGAGTCCTGTAGTATTTGTTTTGTGACTGACATTTCACCACATTGTCCCAAATGGTAAGGTTTCTTTTTTTAAAAGACAAAGCAAAAGGAACCTTCCTGTACTGTTAGTAGGAATGTAAATGAATGCAACCTTGTTGGAAAACAGTATAGAGATTCCTCAAAAAATGAGAATGATAGTACCATGCGATTCAGCAACTCCACTTCCAGGGATGCAGAAACACTAATCAGAAAAATATCTGTACCCATATGTTGGTAGCAGCACACTTCCCACTAGATAGACATGAAAACAACCTGGATGCCCATAAAGAGATGGCTGGATAAAGAAGCTGTGAGATACTCAGTGGAATTCTATTTAGTTAGTAAAAAAAAGGTGAAATTGTGCCCTTTGCAATAACCTGGATGGAACTGGAAGAGATTATGCTAAGCTAAATAAGCCATAAAGAAAAAGAGAAGTACAGGATGGGTTTATTCATATGTGGAATGTATTAAAAAAAAAAAAAAAATGAACAGACAAACCCCAAGATAATTCACAGGAGGCAAGACAGTGGCTACCAGAGAGATTGGGGAGGGGAGGGAACAAGGAAAGAAGACAATAGGAGGTAATAAAGGGCATTAGAACTCTGATGGTGGGTGTGGTGTGAAATGCACACAGACTGAGCTGCAAATTCAATATCCTAAAAGGTTATGACAATGTAAATAAAAAATAAGAATTAAAGGCTCAGTAATATTCCATGCATGTATATAACATTTTCTTTGTTCACTTTTTGATGGACAATTGGTTTGTTTCTATATATTGTCTATTAGCATAATGCTTCAGTTAACACAGAAGTACAAAAACTTTATGATCAATTTCAATTGTTTTGTATTTATACTCACAAGTGGGATTACTGGATCATTGGTAGAGTCCAAGTTTTAGTTTTCAAGAGAACTTGAATACTGTTTTCCATAGTGATCACCTCATTTTACAGCCCACCAATAGTTCCTTTACATCTTAGCCAACACTTGTTCTTTTTTCCTTTTGATAGTACCCATGCTAACAGATGTGAGAGCATATTACATTGTGGTTTATATTTGTGATGGTTAGTGATGTTAAACACCTTTTCGTATACTTGCTGCTTGCCATTTGTGTATCTTTGGAGAAATGTCTGTTCAAAAGTCCATTTCATATATATATGAAATCAACTCCTTATCAGCTATATAATTTGCACATATTTTCATACTTTTCTCTTTACAGATATTTCTTTTTTCTTTTTTGATTATTGCCTTTAACATGCAGAATTTTTGTTTTGTTTTGGTTTATATAGTCTCATTTATTTCTGTTTTTGTTGTCTATGCTTTTGGTATCATATCCATGAAATCATTGCCAAGACCAATGTCATAAAACATTTCATCTGTATTTTCTTCTCAGGGTTTTGTAGCTTCCGATTTTGTATTTAAATCTTTAATCCACATTGAGTTGGTTTTTGTGTATGGTATTTAAGGGTCCAGTTTCGTAAGTTTGCATATGGATACCTAGTTTTCCCAGCATCATTTGTTGAAGAGACTATCCTTTCCCCACTATAATTTCTTGGCACCCTTGGAGAAGATTTGTTGATTGTATATATGTGGGTTATTTCTAGGCTCATCCTTTCCTTCTTTTCATTTTTATGCCAGTATTTTGATGACATAAATTATATAAGATAAAAACAATCAGAAAGATATCCCTGTGTTTATGAATTGGAAGACTTAATACTGTTAAAATGTTCATTCAACTCAATGTGATCGGCGGACTCATGCTATTCTGATTGAACTAGCAATAGCAGGTTGTTTTTTTTTTACAGAGATAGAAAGAAACAATCCTAAAATACACCTGGAACCATTAAATGCCTAGAGTAGTCAGCCTTGAGATAAAAGCAATTGTGAGAGAAAAGATCAAAACGGGAGGCATGACACTTCCTGATTTCAAAGCTATAGTAATTAGAAGAGTATGGCACATTGAGTCTGAAATATACCAGAACCAGTTTAATTAATGTCTTGGTATTTTGTGAATATATCACCTGAGGGATATAAGTTTAAATAATTTGCTAGAGTTCTTGCCCTGAAAAAAATATCACTCAAGTCGATTCATTCTGTAGCTTTGCTGGAATGTTGTGATTGGACACCAGAACATATTGGTGAGACCCCTAGCACCTCTTCTTTGTAAAAGATAAAGGACATTGATAGACTATTTCAAAGAAAAAGATTCTCCCACATCCTAAAAAGGTTTCTATTTTATGATCATTAGAAAATATGGCTGTAGGTATAAGTAGGTGTGGAATTTGGACAAGTCATATTTGTACATGATCGGAGTCACCTTATCTTGGCACTCAGAGGGATGGGATTGATGCTTCTAAGCCTAACACTTTATCATCTTTGAGACAGTAGACAAAGAGTAGCTCCATAATGAGTGGTAACAAAGACTCTGTCTGGGAACATGGGGCAGAGTATCCTTAGAGATGTCTCCCATGGCTCTTCCTCTATGTGTAGGGCTGTTCACATAGCCAGTTAAGAGCAGCCAGTCTTCTGATTGACAAAAGAAAATCAATGATGTTATTTGAAATGCCTACACAGTATTCTTTCTCAGTGACTTGCCAAGGTGTTCATAAGTTGTTTGTCCCCTTTAAGGCCTTGGTAGGTAGACATAAAATAAACAGGACTAAAAGACAGCTGGAGGCACATACAGCAGATTTCTTTCTATGATTTATGTGTCTATTATTTGATCTCCTGTCTGGTTTTCTGGCTCATGTTCTATAAGCACTCCTGATAATACAGCAATGTTGATGACTACTAAAACTTAGGGAGTAAAAACCAAATGTCAAACATTTTTCCAGAGTATTTTATACAAATTATATAAGTTAATGATCACAATAGCCCTATGAAATAGATATTTCTGGCCTATTGTAGGGATGAGAACTATGAGACAGAGAGCTTGAGCAACTGATAAAAAATAAAGCTTCTAGGAAGTAGGGCTTAGCCTTGGAAACATCCAGAGCTCATTCACTTAATCACTTTGCTATGTATTCTCCCTGAATGACTCTAGGCTGTTGGGTTGCCCTCATTTAGTTTCTTAGTTTCTGTGCTTAAGCTTGACCCAGTTACCAATTTTGTTGTTGCTGCAACAAGCTATGTCTCCCTTGTCTATACTCTGTCCTCTTGATCAACACACCTCTGCACTACTGTACTTGGGCACATGCCAGTCCTGGATCTCTGCCTCCTTCCATTTCACTCCCTGATCTCAATGAGGAGGCAGCTGATGCTCTGTTATTATGGGACAAAGATATGGGTAGACAACCACAGAAACAGCATATTGTCTTCTGAGAACCACTGTACCTGTGGGGAAGTCTCAGCTCTTTTCTGTCTTTAACAAGACAGAGTTTAAGTTAGAAAGTTGGTATGTACATGCTCTATTAGCTGTCAGTGACTTCTGCCACAAACTATCACAAACTTTGGCCGTCAAAGACAACAGAAATTTATTCTGTCACAAATATGGAGACCAGAAATCTGAAATCAAGCTGTTGAGATTGCAGCACTCCTCTGGAAGTTCCTGGGAGGTCCCCTTAGCTCTCCCAGCTCTGGTGGCTGTCAGCGTTCCTTAGCTTGTGGCTGCATCACTCCATTCTCTCTGCCTTTGTAGTTACATTGTCTCTTCTATCAAATTTCCCTTTGCCTTACACTGACAAAGGCACTTGTCAATGGGTTTAGGACCCTCTCAGATAATCCAGAATAAAGTCCTTTTCTTGAAATCTTTAATTTAATTACATTTTTTGACATAAAAGGTGATTTCACTCTTTTGCCATGTAAGGTAATATTTACAAGTTCTTAGCAATAGTATGTGGACATGTCTTTTTTGGGATCACCATTGAACCCACTCTTGGTGGCAAGGCTGCAGTCAATCTTCCACAGAGACCCATGGCACATACTGCTCATTATTTGCTGAACTATAAAGCTCACACTTCTCAGTAGAGCATTCTGGGAAGCTACTATCAATTGACTGGTGCTTGCTTTGGAGATAGAATCCATTTCCTAGTCATAGCATGAACTATAAGGCTCTTTTCAATGCTTGTTACTGGTGTCTTTGGTACTCTGCAAGCTGGAAGCCAAGACCAGGTTTTACAGAGCTGTCGATGTATAGATATACATCAGTGGGGGTTGAAGTGCTTTATTTCTCTTAGAAACTAATGGGGAGATAAAAATAATTTGATGCTTTAATCATTACTCAGGACAAAAATATATTTTTGCATGTTGCTGGAAAGACTTTTTCCTGAATTTGCTTGAATAATACTGTCTTCTTTAGTATATTCCCTCTATTACTCTAGATTATTAAGCTATAAGAATCCTAAGGTCATATTTATTCTAGTTATAATCTGGATATTTCCATAAAAATATTAGAAAACAGAGCTCATATACTTAAAGTAATATTCCTTTTTACAATTTCTTTTGGCTCCTGAGTCACAATTTTTATTTTTTTTTTGTTTTGTTTTCATCTTCACTTATTGTGGTATTGATTTTAGTTTCTTGTTTTTAGTTCAAAATTCTCTCGACAATGGGTTTATTTTTATGGACCAGAATATGTAATATAATAGTTTGGTATTCAGAAAGATTTGATTGAAGTCTAACTCTGTCATTTCATGACTGGGTGACTTTGGGCAAATGAAATTTGTCATACCCACTCTGCAGATTGTGATGAGAAACAGTAGTCACATAAACACAACTTTTTTTTCTTTTTTCTTAAAGAGGAAGGAAGGAAGGAAGAATGGAAGAAGAATCTTTATTTATTTTGTTTTTTCACCCTGGTCTGGGGGCCTGAATCCTGGAACTTGGGCTTTATGTGGTCTGCACACCAGCGTCTCAGCCATCTGAACTATAAGGGTGAGCCCCTACACAAAATTCTTTAATACAATTTGTTGCAGAAATGAAGGAGCATCACTCTAGGTACCCTAGAGGTGGATGAAAGAAAACATTTTCTTTGGCTTTAATAGTGCTGCGTGCTTTGAAAATAGTAACACCTGCATTCCAATATTCACTGATAAAAAAAAAATTAACCTAGGATAAAACCTGACTATTAGCCAAATGCTTTTGAGCATCAGTAAAGCCCACTTTAGCCTGGACAGCTGTGCCCTGCGATTAAACAGTGCTATCCCCAGGGAAGAATAATTCTGAGGATAATTGTCTTATGTTGAAATATTTTTGGAAACAGAAATGGTAGGACACTTATTCAGTTAAAACGACCTTATTTCAATGGAAATTTCATAGGTTAGACAACAATTCTGCTCTGTGAATAACTGGGTGATATGCTGATTTTTGCAAAAGCTGTGCTATGCAGTATATTGATTGCTAGAGCACTTAGGTATTGGAGGTGCTCAGAAAAGCCATTAATGCATGTAGACAAGTCTGGCACCTTAAAAAGACTGTGTGCTTTCCTTCTGAACTTCTCTGAATCAAGTATGCTTCCTTACCACTGTGTTTTGCATTGTATTATATTATTTCTATCGCTAGTTTATATTCATGTGCTGTTAGAAGAGTACTCACAGAGAGAGCAGAACTTCATGTTGTTTTATTAACCCTCTGCACAGCACTACTTGCAATCTTTGGGGACAATTAGGAGATACTAGCGGCTAATGCTGTCACACCATGTGCTCTTCAAATCAGGAGTAAAAAGTGGTTGTACCTGAGCCAGGTGCAGAGTGGTGTTTAGGACAGTGGTGGGCTTGAAGTCCCCAGACCTGGGTTCAAAACTTGACTTAAAGTCCCCCACTTAAAGTGTCTTCTGAACTTGAGCAAACCATTTCACTTCTGAGTCTCAATTTCTTTCTTTTTAAAGTGTTTTGGAAGGTGTTACCCATTACTATGTTTGGGTCATAGCAGGTCCATATTACCTAAATTCTCTTTGTAATAATCTTTGAATTTGAGAGTTGTCAGGAAATATTAGAAAGACGTTTGCTTAAAAGAAAATTGAGAATAAAGAATGAATGTGGTCCACTCTAACAATATGAAGGCATAAACGCAACTCAGCAAACATTTTCTAAGTATCTGCTGTCAGATTTCATAAAAACATTGAACAACAAAGATAAATAATATCTCAATACACCATTTAGGAACTCACTAAAATATTAGGTAAAATTCTCATATTTCCTGTGTAAACTACTCCTTGGGGTATCCAGACAGTTGAGTGGAGGTTTCTCTTCTGGAGATGTTTAGGCTAACGAACAAAAAATAACCAATAGAATCAGAAGATTACATTGTACAAGTGCTGCTGTGGATCAGATTTCACCCCATCCCCTTCTGAGATTCACATGCTGAGACCCTAACCACAAATGTGACTCTATTTGAAGATAGGGTATATATGAAAGTACTTAACATTAAATGAAATTGCATGAGTGGTTCCCTAATCTGATAGGTTGGTGCCTTCACAGGAAGAGAAAGAGATACAACAGCTCTTTTTCTCGGCCATAGAAGAACACAATGAAAGGCAGCTGTCTAAAAGCCAGGAAGAGAGCTTTCATCAGGAGCCAAACTCACTTGAACCTTGATCTTGAGCTCCTCTGTCTCCAGAACTGTAAATGATAATTGTCTACTGTTGAAGCTACCCATTAGATGGTATTGTGTTATGTCAGACACACACAGTTTTCTAGTGAAATAATGATCCTTAGTGACTGCTAATACAGAAAAAGAGAGACCAGAAAATAAATGTCTCGTAATAGAGGTAGATAGTGCTGCTTTTAAAGTAGCATTGCCAAAAAATTCCATACTCAATCTACTAAGCTTTTAGACCTAATTATAAAATAGTAGTAAATACAAGAGGTTTGAGGAATGTTTTATATGACACTATGGTAATATAGTCAGAGAAAGCCTGGCTCTGGGAAACTCTACAAGACAGATAAACCAGTTTCTTCAACATATACATTTTAAGGAAGCAAAAAAGAATATGAGGGAAGAGGAACTCTATGGATTAAAGAAGAAACACATCTACCAATGCAGTTCGTGTACTTTATTGCAATTCTGATTCAAATGACTATATAGTAAAAATATTTCTAAATAGTCCAAGAAATGTGAGCAGTAACTGAGTATTTGATGATATTGATTAATTATATAGTTACTATCAGAATAGTGGAATTGTGGCTATATTTTACAAAGGTAATTCTCTTTTAGAAACATGTCTTGAAATATTTGTGGATGAAATACTAATATCCAGGAATTATGTCAAATTAATCTGGAGGAGGGGAAAGCAAGTAAGAAAATAGATGAAACAAGATTACCCTTGAGTTGATAATGGTTTAAAGTAGATGAGTTCCCTACTCAAGTCTCTCTGCTTGTGCAAATGTTTTAAATTTTCCATAACAAATGCCTTAATAGAAAGTTAAAAATAAAAAAGACAATTACCCTGAAGGATCTCAAACTCTAATAAGATAGGCATAGATCCATGTAGATATTTGTGATACAGATAGATATTAGCTTTAGTTAAGAGTGTTAACACATTGCTGTACACAGAGGAAAAAAAAGCCATCCCACAATGTAAGAATTTAATTCTTAGAGTCTTAAATGATAGTGTAACAGTGATGGTTCTCCAGAGAAACAGAACATATATATATGTATACATATATATGTAAATGTGTATATATGTTTATCTATATGCATATGTGTATATGTATTATCCCTATACATAATAAAATCAGGGTGAATATGAGTCTAATAAGAATTTGCCTATATACCAATTATAAAAAATTTATACTAGTTATTAATGAAACAAAAGATTATATTCATCTGTCAATTAACTAAAAGAAAATTTGTGTCCTGGGGTTGGATAACATTTGTTGGCAGATGTTTGGTGAGATTTTATAAGATATGTAAAACAACTTCTAAATGACTAAAAATCTGCTTGCTTGGACTTTTTCTAAAATAATTGAATGTGCAAAAAATTTTAATTTGGTGCCAGTGGGCTCTTGAGCTAAGAATTCTCAGCCTGCAGTGAGGAAATACATGACCTAGGGGTCAAGAGATAGAAGCTCATTTATATAACAGTACCTACTCTGCAAGATGTATGTAAGGACTGTATGTGAACACATATGAAGTGCTTAGCACAGTATCTAGCATAGTAAGGGTACAGAAAAATTTACACTTCTTATTATGTTAGCAATACTCTGCTTACATGCAGTGTGTGAAAGAAATAAGAAAAAAACCAACACCACACCGGAATAGAAATCAGTAAGTTGGTAGTACTACTGATTATTGAAAGACAACTAAGGAAAGCCAATAAATTACATATGCTGCGCATTATTAGAATTTCAGTGTTTTGTTTTTTTCCAGCTAGAGGCAGTGTGTTCTGGGTGTTGATTATGAATTTGTCACCTAGAGGTAAATACAGAGAGAGAAGAATTTCTCTGAAAAATTTGCTTAGCTATTTTCCATGGATTTTAGACCAGTTGAAAGATGGTTTTATCCTCATTCCTCATTAATTCTTTTTTAATAAAAGATGCTCATAAAAGTACATGCAGTGTGGGAAAAGGCCTGCTTACCACTTCCAGCAACTATAAAGCAAAGCCATGGCACCTCCTGTGACCTGAACTTGCTAGAATGTAGCCAGCAGACAAAGAACTTCCTTGAAACCTCTTCCCCTAATTTACATCCCTCTCTTCCCACATTTGCTCCTGCCTATATAAGTATGTTCTAACCGGAAACCGGGGCTCAGCTCTTTGAGGACGAAATCCCAGCTGAGACCACGCATGTAATAAATCTGCCTAAAATACTTCCAAAGAGTGCTCGCTTGGTTTCTCCTGAAAAACTGTAACATTTGGTGCATTGGCTGGGAAACCATCGAGCTGGTCTTTGGGACCACCAGTGAGGAGAAGCCCTGGTCCATGGCCGGTGAGACAAGGAGGACAGGGTGGGTAGATGTGCCCCGCTGAATTTAGCGGGCCCACGGTCACCCATGTCCCATTGGCCCTGAACTGTGGAACCTACAGGACTCTCAAAGGGATGATCAGGCATCATGCACCGGAGCAGCCACTGGTAAGGTAAAATCGGGCCTGCCCCCTGAGCAGAAGGGAGCTTGATCACCTCCCATGAGACTAGAAGTCTCAGTCAGGATGGGATTGCTAGCAGTTTATTTAGCTATTTTCCATGGGTTTTAGACGAGTTGAAAGATGGCTTTATCCTCATTTCTTGTTAATTCTTTGTTAATAAAAGATGCTCATAAAAGTGCACACAGAAATAGTGGTTTCTGCATGAAATTGTCAATTAAGCAGAACATTTAACTTTTTATAGTGAAATAACCATTCTTCATTATACCAAATGGTGGTTTGCTAAATCTCTTGCCTGGAAACTGTAACACACGTCCTGGCCACGCTACAAACAGGCTAAGGATATCTTGCACTAGAATTTAAAGATGAAAGACAAATTTTGTGGCACATCTAAGATATCCTAAGTGTTAACATTGATTGAGAAGTTTATTACCTGGAATTTAAAAACAATACAGTCAGAGATTTTGTGAGAATGCAAAGAAAGTTATTTCTAATCCTTTGAGTTTTCCTCACCTGTATTTTATTTACCAAATCACCCAAAGTTTGTCTTTAGAATTTGTCAGGCTGAAATGTGTTACATACAGCTCAGCCTCCAACACAAAAATGACTCTTATCCTCGTATAGGGAATTCCAGTCATTCTTTTTATGCTCATAAATGAACCCAACCTACATTTTCAATTTCTTGGAATTGGATTTTATGTCCTTCCAAGATTACTGGCTCAGTGACCACTTTGGGAAAAAAACAGATACCCAGAAAGCCTTGATCATACTAGCTTCCCTCAGATAGGCACATCTACACAAGTCATCTTCATTGGAAAATGGAGTCAGGAATAGGATCTCAGGTTTGAAGACAAAAGGGTGTGATTTTAAATCAGGATTTTTGTCATGTAACCTTTCATATGCCAGTTTTCTCATCTGTAAAATTAAACTGCTAATGATTTAAGAATATTTTGAACATAATAGTATATTTTTATTTTATTTGTATCCCATTGAAAATAAGGCAAGTGTTTTCTGCTCTAATTAAGAAAAAGAACTCTCAGTGCTGGGGGCGGTGGTGTGTCCAGGGAGGGGAGTATCTGCGCTGCAGGAATCTCACCCTCACTAAAGCTCACAGTAAATGGAGTCAGTGATGTGCTAGGTTGAGGATGCTAAGCCACACTGTGATGAATATCTCACCCTTTCCCTCTTACGGATTCTTATGATAAAATCAACAGTCATCTGCTGGTGCAGTCAGTTCACATTCATATAATCTGGAGGTGAGTATTAATGAAGACTTTAGAGTAAATTTCTAAGTGCATCCTGGGGAGCAATTTGTTCTCTGAGAAGTCTTGTCTGACCCCAAAGTACCTGTAAAATCCAGGGAGACGTGTGCTCCTGTGAAGCGGGAGGAAAGTTCCCATATTGTTTCCCACCTTGGACTTGGCTTCATGTTCAGTCATTAAGAGATCACTACAATGTTGTTCATAATTCCCAAAGTAAAATCTGGAAAAAGTAAGCTGCGAATGTGGGTGTTCATGCCCTGATGTGGGCGTTGCCTGAAATTTAAGGCACAGTTCATGATAGTCAATTCCAGCCTGTGGTCTTTTGGTCTCTGTTAACCAGCCCTGCACCCCGCTCCTCCAGCCATCAGGTTCCAGGAAGCACAGAACCTGGTGAATGTTTCTGGATTCTTGAGGCAGCACCTTGGCGGCTATTAGTGATGGGAAGCCCCCACAGGAAGATCAAAGAGCAGATCCCTGGGGTTCTGCCCATGCAAAGCATCGCCACTTGCAGCAAAGTATTACCTCCATTTAGACAAACAACTCCTAGAGTGCTATTGGGCTAGGTGCTCCGGTAAAATGTGAGGAGCAGAGGCAGTGGGCATTCTTGACTTGTTTCTGTTTTGTTCTCTGGCCCTGCAACCCCAAATTTATTGAAATACAATTAATATATAACACTGTGTAAGTATTAAGGTGTAAAGTGTGATGATTTGATGCATATATACATTGTGAAATATTTACCTTAGGTTAAATATACGCCATTCATGTCATATAATTATCATTTTATTGTTATATTAGAATATTTAAAATCTATTCTTACAGCAACTTTCAAGTATATAATACAATGTTGCTAACTATAGTCATCATGCTATACATTAGATCCCCAGAATTTATTCATCTTATAACTGGAAGTTTGTATCCTTTGGGCAGTATCTCCTCATTTCCCCTTCCCCCCACAGTCCCTGATAGTCTACTCCCTGCTTCTTTCTTTTTCCCAACAAATTCACCAATCCTGAAGAAATGGACAGATTTCTAGAATCCTACAACCTTTCAAAACTGATCCAAGAAGGCATAGATAACTCGAATAGACTGATCACAAGCACAAGTCTCCAATAAATAAAAGGCCGGGACCAATGACTTCATGAATGAATTCTATAAAACATTCAAAGATGACCTAATATCCATCATTCTTGTTCCTCTTCTCAAAGGAATAATATTGAATATGCCATCATTATGTATATTTCCTGTAGGTGTTTATCCTTTATCAATAAAAGGTAGTTTTAGTCTTCATCTGCTAAACTTTTTTGAAAACTTGTAATCTTGGTTTTTATCAAAATTTTTTTGGCATCTATTGAAATGATTTTTAAACCGTTGTTAATACGAAACACTTCAGTACTTTTGAAAATATTAAATCACAGTCATGTCTATCTGGGATAAGTCTTGTCCTGAAGTATTACCATTTTGTACTTTATTGGTTTTGACGTGGTACTTTTGTCATCAGTGTAGGTGTTATGAGCCCTTATACTACTCTTGTCAGATATTTGCCTCTTAGGTCCAAAATCCACCCTTCTTCCATCTGTTTGTGAGACTGGAGTTCAGACTCTACAAACTATATACAAGCTCATAGATGGACTCCATGCCTCTTGTGAAATCAAGGCTCTGGTGGGTTGCAGTGCTGTTTGGAATTCTTTAAGTATCCAGTTGTGGTACTGTCATATGATCTTAGGGAGAAGAGATAAACTAATACCAGGAATGGGCATCTGTCCTTGCTTTCTGCATTTTCTTTGCTCAGGGTTATCATTGTTTGTTGACTGCTAGTTCTGTTTCTTCACAGGTATCTTCTCAATTCATTAGCTTCAAAATAGATTTAAAGTGATCCTACTTTTTGTATCATCTGGTCCTATTTTGTTAAGATCAAACTATTTATTTGAGTGTGTGCAAGTATTTGGTGTTGAAGCCACTTGAGTCTGGAAATTTCTTGTGGAAATAAGTACTGCTAACTCACTTTAATAGTTATGACAATTCAAATAACTTATTATTGAATTTGTTTTCATGATTGCTCTATTTTTGGCAATATATCTATTTAATCTAATATTTCAAATTAGTTGGCATAAAACTCTTAATGATATTCCTTTATTATCTTTTCAATGGTTGCAAAGTATAATGTAACATTTTGTTTTCCTTAACCCATACTAGTTCTTTTTATCTTACTGACTTTTAGGAGGTTCCTTACCTATAAAGGAATGCTTCCTGACACGGAAAATGTTGTACAACAACACAAATTTGCATGATCTCTAACTTGTCAAATGTAATTTAAATCTACCCACAGTTGGAATTCAGAAAGTTATTACTTAATGATAGCATACTTTATACACTGTGTGTTCTATAAGGGAAATTGAAGAGGGAGACAACAGAGTACAGAGTGTAGAAGAAATATGTCAGAGTTTCAGAGAAGCTGGCTGAGCTCAGAATGTTGAAGGAACTAGTAGGTCCATGAATCTGTCAGGCTCTGTTCAGGCTCACAGAAGTGATACCAGTAATGTGAACAGGGGAAGACTAGTACAAAAAATGATTGCTCAGATAAACATGGTAAATTTTAAAAATAGAAAAGAATTGTAAGGTGTCATAAAGGAAACAACTGCAGATAGAGATACTACACATAAGAGTAACAGAAAAATGAGTAGAGGAAGAACTTAGAAAGACAGACGAGGGCCCCGCTGGGAGGCAGACCCCTCGGCAGAGAGCCCCTCAGTTGTAGACACATGCTACCTGTCACTCTAGGCAATAAGAAAGCTGTTGGAAGCCCCTCACTGCAGAAGAGTGAACAGCATGACTGCTTTTTGAAATTCTTTTGAACCAACACGTAATGATCCACTCACTGCAACAGAAAATAAAACCTGGAAGCCGCAAAGCAATTTCTTTCTCCTCCATGTTGGTACTCCCCGCTAGTTACCCCTATGGGCTGAGCCTAGCTTGACCTAACTGGCCAAGGGGAAATGGAGTTTATAGTCCGAGCACAGAATCACAGAATAGAGCTGAGGTGGGAGCCGGGGAGCATGAGAGGTGGGTTTTGAGGCTGAGAGGCAATGACTTAACAGGCATAGTTCACACCCAATTTGAAGTTGTGCCTGATGAACCAATTTTTCAATTTTGCAAACTTCCAATTTTGAACTGTTTGTGCAACCCAGGAATGAGAAGACTGTCATATACAAAAGCAAAAATGGTGTCACAAGAGATCTGACTGCTCTCTGGATGTAAGCACATTTGGAAAAAGTGATCACATGAGTCAGGAATGACCCTTCTGCAATAAAAGAAGACTTGATTATTAGGAGTTTGAGTGAGATTGGCAGCAGTATAAATATCACAAGGGTGTGGAAAACGAGTGTGTGAGAAGAGATTGTCAGTGATTTGAGAAGATAACTTGGGAGGCCACACAACAATAGTTGTCAGTAGAGCAGAAAGAAGACAGATCAGGTAGCAGCTCTGGTCAGTTCAGTGACCACATCTCCTGGCTCACATCCACCCATGTCCATCCACACACCAGTGGTCCTGACTTCATCCCACAACATTAAGGAGGAATAAAGGTAACGTTGCTTTTTTCCTCTACATGTAGTATAACCTGTTTTGAGCTCTTTCTCCTATACTGTGATATATTCATTTCATTCCATGACTTCTTTAGTTTTTCTTTCCATGAGATCTTAAAATAATCCCAGGGTTTTATGGTATCACAAAAATGGTGTCCATTGATTGAGACCACCTACATTTCGGTTTCTCCTTTGACAACCTGTCCTTGCTCTTAAAAACTCTGGTTCTTAAATTCTGGCAAGTCAGCCAACTCTGGGAGTACTCAGTTGTCCTGGCCATAGAAATACTCTGCTGACTGCAGACTCACCTCTAGAGTCTCTTGCTGCTAATCTCTAGGTAGAGGTTTCACCTCTACAGTACTTGCAGTCCTCACTCACTAAGGATGTAAGATGCAAATATAGGGTCATTCTGTCATCATTGTTTGCTGGAATCTGGTAGTAAAGGATTGGGTGCCAGGAAATTTCACATTCCACCTCAGATTAGCTCATGTTTCAGGTTAGGCCTTTCTCCAGTCTCAAAATACTGGGTGGTGACTATCAACTGCCAACTTCTGTGTTGGGCCTGTGAACGGAACCACTCAGGTCTCCCTCGAGAGAGAGCCTAATGCAAGCAGGGCAGTTAGCCGACAGCCTCTAATGGCTGCATTGTCAGAATCAATCTTGTGTTCTGTGTTCACATCATGGTATCACAAGACGCCTGGACTTCTCGAATGGACAGTCTTTGTTGTGGACTCACCATTGGCCTCAATAAGACTTTTCCAGAGCTGCATGATGGTCGGAAGCTCTTCTTACCTAACCTTCTTTCATTTCCTTTTTCCCCTCATATACATCAGACCTGAATAGTAGTCTGAGCCCATCCCAATTAACTGCTGCTCCTTCTTTCCTTTAGCCTTTATAAGAGAGATTTGCACTTTAATATATTGTTTAAGTTGAGGTAACATAGTTCCAGACCTCAGCAAATGTATATGTCATACCATGCTCCCCTCCAGGTGTTTATTTGCTATCCACCATTAACCAGTTGACCTCTGCTATCCATTCCCTCTGGTAACCACTATTCTGTTGTTAGCTGAACACTTTCTTTGTTTTCTTGGCTTTGTTTCTTTATGTTCCATAGATGAATGAAATCACATGGTATTTGTCTTTCTCCTTCTGCCTTACTTCACTTGGTATAATCCACTCAGAAGTCAATCCATGTCACGAATGGCAAGATTTAATCCATTTTTATAGATAAATAATATTCTATTGTGCATATATATATATATCAAATTATCTTTGTCTAGTTTTATTGTGGGGCACTTAGGTTGTTTCCACATTCTGACTATTATAAATAGTGCAACAATGAACATAGGGATGATTATACCCTTTCAAGTTTGTGTGTTTGTGCTCTTTGGACAAATACCTAAAAGTGGAATCGTTGCATCAAGTGGTAGTGCTATTTATATTTTTTTGAGGAATCTCTATACTGTTTTCGAGACTTGTACTTTAAAATTCATCCCAGTACCTGTGCTTTGGAGGACTAGAACTGCTATACTCTGCAATACTAAATGTGTTAGAAATACTACCCCCATCTTCTTATCTTCTTATCTCATCTTTCCCTACAATCTTTCTTCAAAGATGTAAGCAATTCAGACCGTACATCATAAGGCTTGGTTATAATATTTTTTGGTGAAAATAAATTATGCTATAATAGTGAAAACAGAAATTAAATTAATGACACATTAGTCATACTGCCAAACGGGCATGTATAGTATGTACTAGAAGAGCTGCATGTTAATCTATGTTGAAATCTGTGAACCAAAACAATTTTCCTTTTTATTTAAAAATGGGAGATATAAATTAGAGATAATTGAAGTCTCAAATATTATTCATTGCCAGTCATTGGATATATGGTTTTGAGGAATCTCTTTTTTGACCAAAATTTGATTTTAGATTGAAGAGATGCATAGAAAAGAAGATAAAAATGAATGCTAGCAGACTAAGTCCTGTTATAACTTGCAGATGGTATCATTCTGGCAATAATAAAATAAGTTATCATTTGAAATATTTGAAGGTTATTTTGGGAATAAGAAATATTAAAACAAAGTACAAAGTCATATAAAATGCAGACAAAAGGAAAAACGAATGGTACTGAATATATAAAAGTGGAGAATGGGCCAACAAGTATGGTTGATATTACTTCAGAAGGTTCAAAGCAATTGTGAAATAAAAAATATATTAAATGGATATATATAGAAGCATATTTATCAAAGGAAAATGGACATGACATCAATCAGATTCTTTGCCCAATTTATGTATAGATCAGTGATATATGGCTCCTACCAAGAGACACATCACTTCATTGGTGCTGGCATTTTTCGTCACACTATATAAAACAGTGAAACAGGAAACTCACCTTTAAGTCCCCTTTAAAAATGGAAGTTATGTATTATTCTGTCTAGCTGTCATTTGTGTTTTATTTTTACATAATCGGCGAATTAAAACAAAAACCAAAAACAACAGGCAGAGAGTAAACTTCAAATTCAGACAACTCCAGATGAAATTCATGGGAAAGGAACGCTCTCAGAGAAGAAAATGTAAAACTTCTAAAAGAATGTGAGGAACATAGCAGAGTGGAAAGGCAAGGTCAAGGATGGGTAACAGGAAAAATAGAAGACAATGCCCAAGGGGAAACTTACAAGAGGACAGACATGGACAATGAAACTACTTCTAAGGGACTGAAAGGAATTGGGTCAGATAAAGTGAGTATGTCACGTAGCATATCTTACCTAAATTCTTTAATAAAGGCCAAGATCAAAATCCAGGGAAAGGAGAGACTGCCACTGGCAAGGAAAACTCGGGGACACATAGCACTGTTGAAATGATTCAAAATAGAACAGAATTGGAATTAGCTGACCAGCGTAGATCTCCTGCTAAGTGGTTAGATAGACTTTTCCAAGGTGTCCAGAGCAGGCTTTGTTCAATACATGCTACTTTGGTCTGTGGAACTAAAGGTCCGTCAAGGTCCTCCTCTGGGTCTCAAGAGAAGCTGTTACTCTTTAAATAATAAATATTATTTAGCTATAGAGTTCTCTCTAGAAACAAGTTGGTTTTTTTTTTTGTTTTTTTTTTAAGTAGAGAAACCTATCTTAAAACAGGATAAACATTTGAGGCAAGCTTTTGTCATATGAAGTCAACCCCTCATATCATGAGTCCCTCTTCTTTCCTTGATGCCCCAGGTCCCTGTACTTGGTTAGGACCTTGGTTCCTTGGTTCATGATATAAGTCCTCCATATGTTTCATTTGCTTCAGAATTTACAGCCATGTAAATTGTCAATACATATATCATTAATTTTTTTATTTTCTTCTACTATTTTGTCTGGTGTTAATTTATTTGCTCAGTCAGCCTGAGAAGAACCTCAGAGGGATGGGAATTTTCACTGTGCCCCTATTCTTGGATTGATGGAAGATGAAGATATAACAGACAGAGTTAGGTGAAGAGGGTTATAATCCCTAGAATTATGATAGGGAGCATCAGCAAAAGTCCATCCAGGGAATGAAGGCTTTCTGGAAAAAGGGAAACATAGAAGTCTACAACATAAAAAGAAAAAGATGAAAAATTCACAGGAAAATTGAATGATGTGACAATTTGAGTGTTTCTAAGAAATTAAAATTCAATACTTGTGAAAATTTAGTTGACATCAAATCTTTAGGAAATTTTGAAGTGTTAGGGAAAAAAAACTCCTTAACAAACTTTTTTAATTAAATGGATATTTGTTAAGGTTCTACTAGATATGTTTGACTCAGTTTTGATTATATACTAGTGAATAAGACTGCCTCCCTAGGATAAAAGTTAGGCATAAACACTTCAGGACAATAAAATATTTCATGCACTCTGACAAGGTGTATTCATTTTCTATTTCTGCCTTAACAGATTACCACAAATTTAATAGCTTGAAGCAATACAAATTTATTATGATATATTTACAAGTTAAAAATGGCTCTCAACAGACAAAAATCAAGATATTGACAGGGCTCTGTTTCCTTGGAGGTCCTGAGGAGAATCCATTGCCTTCCCTTTTCCATTTATTTAAGCTGCCACAATTCTTTGTTTCCTTTCATCTTCAAAGCCAACAATGGCCAGTAGTATTTTTCATTCTCCAACATTTATAAGGACCCAGTGGGTCCATCTAAGTAATCCAGGGTATTTACTCTTATTTTAAGGTCAGCTGATTAGCAACCTTAATTTAACTTGCAAACTTCTTCCTTGCCTCCTAACAAAATATACACAGGTTGTGGAGATTAGGAGGTGGACAGCTTTGGAAGTCATTACTTATCACATGAGCTAATTTATGGAATACAGTATTTTTTCAACAAATTGAACATAGAATAAGTATGCCTGGTATGTTTTAAACACTATTAGACTCAATTTCTTTGCTCTATAAACTGAGAATTTATTGCAAAGTATACATAAGGAAGAGATGAAATCAGCTTCATGCTTCAAAAATAAATATTGATCTCAATATATAAGCTAGATTATCAATAGGGAATTGACTGGAGATACACAAGCCAGGAAACTACTGCAATGTCATAAATGAAAGATTCTGAGATAAAGCAAGAACAATCTAAAATATAAAGGTAATAAAATTAAGGAATTTAGTTTTATAATCTGTGGACCTGTGGAATTTGATATACCTGTGAATTCCTTTTTTTAAATAATAATTTTGTCATTATTTCTTTTGTTTGCAAAGCTATACTTATTTTAAGATACTTAACTGCTTCTTGGTCTATGGGTATTATACAATGCACCCATCACTAGAATTCCAGCATCCTTCTCTACCACCTTGTTCTCTCTTGCTTTTCCTCCTCTATGCTATTCCCCTAGCAGCCATTATCTAGTACCCTGTGAATTTTGCTGGGGTTTATCTGTTCATTTGCTTCCATTATATTCCACATATGAGTGAAATTATCCTGTGTTTCTCTTTTTCATTCTACTTATTCCACTTAACATGATCCTCTCAAGTTCCATCCAGATTGTTTTAAAGGGGACAATTTTGATTTTTTTTTTTACTAGCTGCCTGGAATTCCATATATACCACAGTTTTTTCATCCAGTCATCTATTAGGAGCATTTAGATTGTTTACCTGTGGAATTTCTAATCAACAGTATTCAATAGTTGACTTGATCTGCAAATTTGGACTAAAATATAATTTTACTTGAGATCTCTAACAGAGAAGTCAAGATGGAGAATACCACTACTGACACTTCATGTGATTTTCCAATCTTTCCCAAAGGCAATGAATGTAGAGAGATCATCCTCACTTCATTTACAAATGCAAAGTCATCATATTGTGTTGAGACTGTGTTTTCATATCTCTGTCTCCCCCGGACTTGAGCTTTTCTATGTCAGTCAATGTGTCTTACTTATTTTGGCATTTTCAGCACATAAAATAAAATGCAACCTAGAGTAATTCTCTAGAAAACATTTTATTGCAAAAGAGTGTATATGATGCCAGATGGGGGCTCTATCCACTTTGTCACCATTAATAGGAGAGATTGAGTAGAACAGTGCCCACTAGGTATAAAATTAAAAGGAAATGAATAAATAAAAGATAATTGATACTGAATGTATTTAGAAAACCTAGGGAACTAAAACATTTGTTTAGGTGCAAATAACGAGGTCTGAACAAGTAATAGAATGGAGATAATGGATATAAGAGAAATGTGGAAGGAAACAAATGAATATAGGAGAGAAGAGAATGATCTTAGAGAGCCTGAGGTTGTAAACCAGAGAGTGGAAAGGTAACTGACCTCAAAGACACAGAAGTACAAGAAAATTGTGAGAAAATTGTGCTTTGCTTATGGGTATGTTTATGTTGTATTTAGAGAATTATTATATTTAGAAATTCCAGTTGTATATGTTCCAACTGTCTATATGGGAAATGAGTTTTTAATGCAGTCTTGGCTAATAATGAATATATAATGAAAATTTGTTAAATACTTGTTAGAGTATGATGTTTGAAAATATGAGAATACATGAATTTGCTGAATGATAAAAACATATATCAAGAAGAAAATAGGATCAGTAATAGAACTTTGGCAATATTTCCATTTCAGGGATTTGAGGAAGAAGAAGACCCAGAGGAAGTCAAAGAGGCCCAGGAAGAGCCAGAGATTTTTCTTGAGCGAAGGTAGAAGTAGAGTAACTACTTCAGGTACACAGTTGGAACCCCAAAAGTTCCCAGCTGAGCAGTATAAGGTTGAATGTCAAAGATACTATTTTCTTTCTCTTTTGCACTTATTGGGAGAAATTTTTAACTCCTTACACACACACACACACACACACACACTCACACAAAAGATTAAAATCTCAAGAACAGGTAGTTTTTTTTTTAAAATAATGGTGACAGGAATTGAGATTAATTGCTAACTAACTGATTCATTTTGTTTCTGTTGGATACTTTAGATGTTATTGCTGCCTCACAAAGAGACCATTAGCCAAACAAAATAATGTGTACTTACACCCAATGTGTCTGCTAATGCATCATCATCTTTTTTAGATCACAAAGAATTTCCCTGAATGATCTGACCACCCACCTTGCCAACCTCAGCCTAAGGGATTTACTGAGTCAACAGTTTGGATCAATGGGCTCCAGAGAAAAAGAATGTTACTTATTTAAAAAATTATTATCGTAACATTTCTCTTACAAGTATGTCTATTACTGCTATAGTATCTGCCTCCTGTGCATCGAGATAGATACCAGATGAGTTCCATCCATGCTAGAGAAGCCTTTCCTAATCACTCAGGACTCATTACAAAAATCAAAACCCAAAAATATATTAAATCATAGAAACTACAAATTGCAAGGGGGTGACATGTTAGAGGAAGTCATCAAAAGGTTGACCCTGAGATGGACTGGGGTCTCCCCTCACCCACCCTTGGAATGTACCTTCAAAATGTAACCTGATGAGAGTAAGGAATGTTGAGACTGTCTGGAAGGTGTAAGTAACTAAACCCAATTAAGGCCTCTGTATAAACTTTTAAGATTCTGGCAGGCTAGTGGGAAAATTTCATCTTGTGGCTGTTCAAGACAAGCCTCAAATTAACTTCTTTTCTCCTTAAACTTCTCCCTACCATTCTGGGGTGGCCTGTCTTCTTTAGTCTCTCTTTGCCATCTGTATACAGGGACCAGTTTATGAAATGATGATGTGTAGCAGGTTCTCTGTAAGATCCATGACATGTTGGAAAGATTATTTGGCTTTGGAACCAGACTTGCCAGGGTTTGAAATTTATCTCAATAGCAATTAGATATATGACATTAGGATATTGACTTATTCATTCTGAATCTCAGTTTACTCCTGGGCAAATGGATATAGAGAAACTATTGTGAAGTTAGGATGATCACTTACTGGTTAGCATGCCACTTAAATGATAAAAGATGTTGTCTCTCCTTTTCCTCTCTTTAGCTTCAAAATCATTTAGGCCTCATGAAAAGTCTAAAAATGTACTTATACATTCTTTTTGCCTCTGTATAGAAATTCACAGAGAATTTGTATCAGGACTTTTTGGATATTAATGGGAAGTCACTGGTGGAGTTCAAAAATGAAAAGATCTAGGAAACAGGGAAACTCTGAAAACATTTCTAGATTAGAATCTTAACAGGTGGTTCTGCCCACTACCCAAATCCTTTATTTCTATATTTTTTTAAAGGAAGGATGCAGGCAGGAATGAAGGTGAGCAGAGGCAGGCAAGATGGGAGAGGAGAAAGAAGCATTTTATTGATTTTATTTAGTTGTTCATCTTGATTGTTCCTTTGGCCTCCAGATGTGAATGTGGGTCCTTTGGATGTGTGGACTATGCAGGCCAGAGACAGTGGACCAAACACCTCCTCTACCAGGGATGCCCCCCATTCCCCAATTTCTAAGGACAAGAAGTAATGGGGTGAAAGAATGAAAAATCTATAGGATGGGAAAATAAATACTTTTCATGAGACATCTGAATCGTAGCTCAGGACTAGAACCAGGAAATCAGTGTTTTTTAGGATACTTCTTTTCTTTTTCTTTTGCTCATCTGTACTTGACTTCATTCCATTCAGTTAGAAATGGGTATATTCTGCATACAAGAAGATGTGTCTGTTAGCAGCCAAATTAATTTCCTTCTAGCTCATCTAGTGAGCAAAGGAAAGAACCAGCATTTGGAAAAAATTCTGGTGAAGAACTCAATTGATCTGGTGTACTTATTAGGCTCAATCTTGTAGTAATGACTGTTTTTAAGGTTGTGAGGTCTTAGTTCTGGAGACACTGGGAGTGAAGTCTCTTATCACAGGAGAAAAGGGGGCTGGGCAGGCAAAAATGCAAGCCTGTAGTATTATTTTGTTCTTTAGAATCTTTATATTTTTTCTTCTTGTATAAGCACTTTAGCTAATCCTCCAAAGCAATGTTGAATGGTAGTAATGATCATGAATATCTTTATTTTCTTTCTGACTATAATATTTACTGTAAAATTTAAATAGATACTAATTTAAGGAAGTTATTTTCTGTTCCTTGTATGTCATCAGTTTTATTTTTTTAATCATTAAAATGAAATATTTTCTCAAAATTTAGAGATTACTGATTTTTTAAATGCTTGATGCAGTTTGGATGCTTGGAATAATCCTCTTGTTTACAATCTCTTGTTCTTTTGCTGTACTTTGAATTTCACTCATTAAAAACAATTTTTGATTCTGTTTCTAAGTGAGATTGATCGATAGTTAACACTTCTTGTGTTATCTCTGGCTAGTTTGAGTATCAATGTTTTTCCAATCTTATAAAATGATTTAGGCAACTTCATTCTTTTTACTAAATTGTGAAACAATTTGTATAAAGTATAGATTATTTGCCCCTTGTAGATTTGATAGAAATGTCTATTTATGACCTGGGTCTGGTGCATTTTCTTTATGGAAAGGATCCCTGAAAATCATTTGCATTTTATTTTTAAGGGAAGGAACACGCAGGAATAAAGGTGAGTAGGCAGGCAGGCAGGAACAGAAAGGATAAAACATTTTATTTCTTTTTATTTAATGGTTCACATTGGTTGTTCCCCCTTGAACCCAGAACAGGAACGAACCCAAGTTTCTGGGATGTATGTAGACTGTGTTCCTTCAGAGCCAGTTGACCTAACTGCTACTCTACCAAGGTGTGCCTTATTTACATTTTTAATGGTTATTGATCTACCCAGATTTTTAAACTTCGTAAACTGATTTTAGTCATTTTTTGTGAAAATAGCATTTTGATATATATCTTTAATTAAAAATTTATTTTAAGAATTTTTAAGCTTATAAGTCTATATCATTTTCTGTTTTCCCGTTAATATTTGTGTCTTATCTTTTTTCCATCTTGTCAGAGATTTGTCAATTTTGTTTGACTTTTTAAAAAGCCAGTTATTGATTTTACTGATTACCTCCATTGCTTTTGCTTTGTTTTTATTTCTCTTCATTTTTACATGTTGTCTTTTTCATATTCTTTTGTTTTCTTTGCATTAATGTTCATTTTTTTACTCCTATTGAATAAGAAGCCTAAATTATTTATTAAGAAATCTAACTCATTTCTAATTAGTATCCTTAAGGTTATAAGTACCCCTTTACCAGCATCCTACAACATTCAATTTGTAGTGATTTTCCTTTCATTTTGTTTTAAGTCTTCTATAATTTTATCTTCTGATTTCCTTTATAAATCCATTACTTATGTATAATTATTTTATGGTTTATAAATGGGAGTGAAGAAAAGGGTGCTGGGCAGGCAAAAATGCAAGCCTGTGTTATTATTTTGTTTTTTAGAATCCTTATACATTTTTCTTCTTAGCACATTAGCTAATCCTCCAAAGCAATGTTGAATGGTAATAATGATAATGGATATCTTTATTTTCTTTCTGACTATAATGGGAACACTTTTAATATCTTTTTATTTCTAATTTTATTATACTGCAATCAGTGAATACTATTCATGATACCAGTTCTTTGTGATTTTTGAGATTTCTTTTGAAATGTAGTCATAGTCAATATTTATAAATGTGCCTTACTTGTTTTAAAGAATGATATTCTTTGTACATAGTTTGAGCATGCTTATTAATTATATAGCTCTCATATTTTGTTTGATTTTTCAATTTCAAAGAGGTAGTTGAAAGTCTGCAATTATGATAGAAACTATATTGTTTTAGTTGGTATGTCTCTAGTTTAACATTTTACATCTATACTAGTCTCCCCTTATGTGAGAGTTCAGTGACCCATGGACAATCAAATTGCAAAATATTACATATAATAATTCATATGAGAGCGAAAGAGAAAGAATAGTCACATAACCTTTATTGCAGTATACCATTATAATTCTTCTGCTTCATTCGTAGTCATTGGTGTTAACCTCATACTGTGCCTAATTTCTAAAATAAATTTTATCGTCAGTATGTGTGCAGAGGAAAAAAAATTATATAGAGAGTTCAGTACTCTTCAGAGTTTCAGGCTTACAGTGTCTATACCCCAATTTCAAGAATCTGTGAATAGGTTATGTAACAGCAAAAAAGGATTTTTCAGATGTGCTTAAGATTAGACACTATAAAGTAAGGAGAATATGCTGGGTTATATAACCAATTACTCACATATACTTAAAAGCAGAGAACCTTCTTCAGCTGGAGACTGCAGAGTTTCAGTACAAGGAAAATCAGTGAGTTAAGGTCTAAGATGGAATCACTGCCTTGTTGTTGGCTTGAAGAGATTTTCTATAATCAGGTTTCATTTGGATTGAAGGGCTGGTGAAATTAATATTGAGCACTTCAAGTATGTGGGATATTATGTGTAGAAACAACCAGGATAAGATATAGAAGGAAGATTCAAGTGGAAACTTTATTCTTAAAAGTGCAAGGAGGGATCGACTTCTGGTTGGTGATTCAGTAGGACATAATTTCAAGTTGCTCCCCACAGACACAAAAACCCCCCAAAATATCACCTATTTTCCTGAGACAAACACCAGGAAACAACTAGCACTTCAGCTGGAGATGGGTCAGCTGACAACTAACAGTAGGTGACGGCACCTGGTGCAGTTCCCAGCTAAGCCACAGATATGGATTTGCAATGCGACTTGGGTGTCTCATGCGGTGGGGTGGAGACTAGACCTTTTGCAACCAGCTGCAGAGACAGCGAGAAGTAGGTTCAGTGGGGATGAGACACAGAGCCACAGAGGGCCAACTTGGGAGGGGTACAAGGAGAGCCAGAACACCAGAAGATGAACTGGAGGCCACGTGGTGAAATGGCGCTAGGAGCAGCTATAACCAGAAATCGACCAAAGAAATTCCAGGCTTAAATCCCTCCCACAACCATTTAACGCCAGAGCCTGGGGTCCACTGAGCGGAAATCCCACCCACTGCATATCCACCCACTGGAAACCCCACCTTTCGGTTACTCCACCCTCTGGATTACAGTGAGAAGGCAGTCCCAAACCTCACGCTACCCGCTACCACCACCTTGTGGGTAGAGGCTAACTGTGACCTGATTGCCAATCCTGGACAAGTCAAACCAATGCCAGGGAAACTGAATCCTCATAAATATAAACAGAATATCAAATAAAGCAAAGGCACAGAGAAATATATGTGACATAATGGATCCAATAAAAAACCCAGGGAAAAATCTGAATACAGCAACTGTATGTAAATTTCATGAGGAGTAATTTTGGGTAAAAGTGATTAGCATACTCATGGGAATCCAGAAATCAATAGACACAGTAAACAAGAATGTAAGGAAGCAAAGAGATGAATTAAAACAAGATATCAAGCAGGTGAGAGACACGATGGCTAAATTAAAGAACTTGATAGAGGGACTCAGTAGGATGGATGAAGCTTCCAATAGAATCAGTGATCTGGAAGATAGGACAGAGAAACTCAATCAAGCAAGCCAATCAAAGAGATAAAAAAAAATGAAAAGAATGGAAGAGAGCAAAACCAGCTTTGCAAAAAATATTAAAGGATGCTCTATAAAGAAATCGCACAGAAAAACGGTATGACAGCAAATATTAAAGTTGGGAGAAGAGACAAGAACAAAAATGTGGATAGCTAGAATGACTGGAAAACTAATATGCTTTCAAATAAAATTGGGAAATAAACATAGAACTGTGAATGCTAACTTCAAGGTAAGCTCAAAATACAACCTCAGGAGAAAGTAAAGAAAACAAATGGAAAAACCAATAAAAATATAATTGTACCCATCTAACCTAAAGGAGAAAGAGAACAAAGTCATCATCTGGAGCAACATACAAAAGACAAATTATAAAATGAAACTAAGCAGTTATGTATCAGTAATCACCCTAAACATAAATAGACTGAACTCACTAGTAGTCAAATGACACAGAGTGGCTGGATAGATTAAAAATCATAACCCAACCTTCTCCTGCTTTCAGGAAACCACCTTCTTCCAAAAGATAAACAAAGGCTCAAAATCAATAGCTAGAAGACAATCCTGCAGTCGAATGGCAAGCACAAAAGAACGGGAACATCTATAATCATATGAGAAAAAACAGACTTCCATCTAAGAAGCTTAACAAAAGACAGAGATGGATACTATATAATGATTAAAGGATTAATCCATCAGGAAGACATAACATTTATTAACTTATATGCACCAAATGAAAAAGAGTCAAAATATATCAAGCAAGTAATATTAGACCTGAAGAGAGACACTGACAGCAACAATAATAGTGCCAGACTTCATCACCCCATGTACAACAATGGACAGATCAACCAGGCAGAAAATTAAGAGGAAAACGGCCACTTTTAATGACTATGTGGAACAGATATGTCTAATAGACATATACCAATCACTTCACCAAACTACTACAGATTTCACTTTCTTCTCAAGCACTCATGGAACATTCTCAAGAATCATATGCCAGGATTCAAAACATCCCTTAACAAATTTACAAAGATTTAAGTCATACCAAGCATCTCTGATCACAATGACCTTAAAACTGGAAATTAACTACAAAAAGAAAGCTGGAAGACACCAAAACAATTGGAAACTCAGCAATATGCTCCTGAAGGACTCTAGGGTAAAAAAGGAAATCAAAGAGGAACTTAAAAAAAATACTTAGAGACAAATTAGAATGAGGACATGAGCTACCAGAATCTATGGGATGCAGCAAACACAGTACTAGCAGGGAAAGTTCGTCACAATCCATACCCATCTCAGGAAACAAAAAGAACTGCAAATAAACAACTTAATTCTACATTTAAAATAACTAGAGAAAGAAGAGCAATTAAAGCCAAAAGTCAGCAGAAGAGAGGAAATAATCAAAATTGGAGCAGAAATAAACAAAATAGAAAACAAAGACAATCCAGAAGATTGATGAAATCAAAAGTTGACTCTTTTAAAAAATAAACAACATTGACAAGCCATTGGCTAGACTAACAAAGCATAAAAGGGAGAAAACGCTCATAACTAGCATCATAAATGAAAGGGGAGAAGTTACAACACATACCACAGAAATTAAAGAAAAAATCATAAGAAACCACTGTGAAATGCTCTATACAACAATAATTGACCACTTTGAGGACATGAACAGATTTCTGTAAAAGTATAGTCTACCAAGACTGAACCTAGAAGAATTGGAAAATCTGAACAGAACAATCACAAGCAAAGAAATTGAAGAAGTAATCAAGGGCCTCCCCCAAAATAAAAACCTAGGACCAGATGGCTTCTCCAGTGAGTTCTACCAAACCTGCTGAGAAAAATTAACATCTATATTTTTCAAGTTCTTCCAAAATATTGAAGAACTGGAAACTCTTCCAAATACTTTTTATGAAGCTAACACTACACTGTACCAAAAGTCAACCGAGATGTCACCAAGAAAGATATTATAGGCCAATATCTCTAATGAACATAGAAGCAAAAATTCTCAGCAGGATATTAACAAACCAAATTCAACAATGCATCAAAAATCATCCATCATGACCAAGTGGGATTCATCCCAGGGATGCAAGGATGATTCAACATGTGTAAATCTATTTATGTCATACACCATATCAATAAGAGCAAAGAGAAAAGCCACATTATCATCTCAATAGATGCAGAGAAAGTTTTGACAAAGATCCAACACCCATTTATGATTTAAAAAACCCTCAATGAAATGGGAATAGAAGGTTCATACCTCAACATAATAAAAACCATGTATTAAAAACTCACAGCCACATCATAGTCATGGCAAAAAATTGAAAGCATTTCTTCTTAGATCATGAACAAGGCAAAGTTATCCACTCTCACCACTGCTATTTAATATTGTAGTGGAAGTCTTAGCCAGAGCAATTAGATAAGAAAAGGAAATAAAAGGAATCCAGATTGGAAAGGAGAAAGTAAAACTCTCATTATTTGCAGATGGCATGATTATGTATATTGAGAATCCCAAAAATACTATCAGAAAATATCTGAAACTCATCAGTGAATACAGTAAAGTGGCAAACTACAAAATCAATGCTCAAACATCTGTTGCATTTTTATTCACAAACAACACAATAGAAGAAAATGAAATCATGAAAATCACACCATTTAAAATAGAAGTTAAACAAATGAAATACCTGGGCATATACCTAACAAAGGAAGTAAATGATCTATACAACAAAAACTACAAGTCCTTCTTAAAAGAAACAGAAGAGGACACAAAGAAATGGAAAGACATTCCCTGGTGTGGCTGGAAAAGATCAGCATCATTAAAATGGCCATCTTACCTAAAGCAATATACAGGTTTAATGCAATTCCCATTAAAATCCCATGAACTTATTTCTGGGAAATAAAAAAAATATATTAAAATTTCTGTGGAACTACAAAAGACCCTGAATAGCCAAAGCAATCATTAGAAAAAAGAACAGATCTGGAGGGATTATAATTCCAGACTTTGAACTATACTACAAAGCAATAGTGATCAAAACAGTATGGTACTGGAATAAAATCAGAGGCACAGATCAGTGGAATAGAACTGAATCACCAGAAACTGACCCATTTACATAGTCATTTAGTCTCCAACAAAGGCACCGAAAGCATTCAGCGGAAAGTGGAAAGTCTCTTCAATAAATGGTGTTGGGAAAACTGGACAGCCACATGCAAAAGAATGAAATTAGACCACTCTCTAGCAACATTCACAAAAATTAACTCAAAATGGATTAGAGACTTGGACATAAGACCAGAAACCATAAATCTCTTAGAAGACGACATAGGAAAGACTTCCCATGACATCAGTCATAGGAAAGCCTTTGGGGACTCAACTTCACTATCAAGGGAAACAAAAAAGAAAAATAAAGCTGGGAGTACATCAAACTAAGGAGCTTCTTCACAACAAAAGAAAACACCAAAACCAAAAGGAAACCTACAAACTGGGAGAAGATAATTGCATTTGATATTTCTGACAAAGGCATGATATCTAAAATATACAAAGAGCTCATAAAACTCAACAACAGAAGTACAGGCAATCCAATCAAAAAATGGGAGGAAAAACTGGAAAGATACTTCTCTGAAGAGGTCAATAGTCATATGAAATTATGTTCCTACTTGCTGGCTATCAGGGAAATGCAAATTAAAATAACAATGAGATATCACCTTACACCTGAAAAACTAGCTATTAACCAAAAGTCTGGAAACAAATGCTAGTGAGGATGTGGATAAAAGGGAACACCTTTGCACTGTTGGTGGGAGTGCAAATTGATACAACCCCTATGGAGAACAGTTTGGAAATTACTCAAAAAACTGAAGATGGAAATGCCATATGATCCTGTCATTCCATTTCTGGGCAGCTACACAAAAGATACAAAAGCACCCATCTGCAGAGTTGTATGTACCCCCGTGTTTACTGTGGTCCTATTCACAATAGCTAAGAACTGGAAATTGCCTAAGTGCCCAGTATCAGATGACTGGATAAAGAAGATGTGGAACATGTATACAATGGAATACAACACAGCCCTTAGAAGAGATGAAACTCTGTCATTTGAATCAACATGAATGGAACTAGAGGGGATGATGCTAAGTGAAACAAGTCAAAAGAAGAAAGATAGATAACAGATGACCTCATTCATAGGTGGAAAGTGAATAGACAAAACAAAGGAACAGGTAAAATATAACCAACCCTGAAACATGTGTAACAGAACTGAGGTTACCAAAAGGGAATAGGGTGGGTGGGGGCAAATGGAGCCAACTGGGCAATGGGGAAGAACACATGGTGATTTGGTGGAGGGCATGGTGTATTGAAATATATCTAAGAATTGGAGAACCTATACACAGGAAATTATTTTAATGTGTAGAACAATTACTACAATAAAAATAAATTTAAAAAGTATAAGGAACTGAATTCTAGCAACAAGCTGAATGAGTTTGTAAGCAGATTCTTCCTCTGAGCCTTCAGATAAGAGCTCAGTTTGTCTGACAGCTTGATTTTGGCATGTGAGACCCTAAATAAAGGGTCCAACTGGGTAATACAGGGTATCTTAAACATGGAAACTGAGATAATCTGTTCCAAAGTAACCAACGAGATCAGAGAAACACACCTGAGTAAAGGAGAATTTAGGAGGAGTTTATAGCCTGCGACCATATGGAGTAAAACAGACTCAAATCATACAGTTCTGAACCTAGATAGTGCAGGGTATTTATAACTTAGTGTTGTTTTTGTAAGTGGTTACGTAAGCAGAGATCACACCCTAAACATAAGTGGTTACAAGAGTAGAGGTCACACCCTAAACATAAGTGGTTACAAGAATAGCCCAGCAAAAATGAAGTTTCTCTAGTTCCTTGTTTCAAATCAATTTGTACTATTTTAAGCAAATACATTTGGGGTGGCTTGTAATGCATATATAGAAAACTAAAACAGTGATCTTCTTTCTAAATTTTTTGATTTGTTTTGTTTCTGGTTTAGTTTTTTATATTTCACATGATTAACTCAGCCTTTCTTCTTTATCATATTTTTAGGTATTTTTAGTTTGTTCTTTGATTTATATAATTTATGTATTGGTCATCAGTTGGTTTTTGGTTCTTTGTTTTCCTGGCTCTGTAGCATATCTGTCTGATTATGTTGTTTTATAGACTTATACTAATTCACTGGTATAGTACGTTTTTCTTTTTTTTTATTTAAGGAAAGATATAGGCAGAAATAAAGGTGAAAAGAAGCAAGCAGTCAGGAAGAGAGTGGTGGAAGAAGCATTTTATTTTGTTTAATCATTTTGTTAGCCTGGACCCTAGATGCCAACTGGGACCTGGGGATGTATGTGGACTGTGCTCAATCACTACTCCAGGGCTTGCCTATAGTAAGTTTTTCAATACCAAGAGCTACTGCAACACACAATTGGAATCAAATGTGTATCCTAATTTTTTAAAAGTCCAGGTATCATGAGCCATTTCTCATGCCAAAGAAACCAAGCCTTATTTCTAGGAATGTGTGAAAAAAGCCACATAAGTTGATATTGACCAGTATGTATAGATATTAAGAAGCTCAGCTTTGCCTTCAGTAATTTTTTATTTTAAAACATCTGTGCTTTTTTTTAAAAAAAAAAAATCTCAGTGTTCAGTAACAATAAGTTGCTGTTTGTGGCAATTTGTTGTGTTAGTGATAGAAAGAATATACTACGAAGTAAATGAAGATTCATAGTTCCAGTGCAGAGCCTCACAAAACATCACTATCTCTAAAAAAATAATGAAAAGAAGGGAGAATAAGAAAGTTTATTTAAATTGTGTTGGAATTGAGATAGGAGCTCAAACTCATAGTCCATGTTTCAAAGGGTGTAATTTAAATGCAAAACAATTGGGATCAAACCAAGACAATTTTTAGGTATCAACTCATGACTACACAATACCTCCTCCTAAGAAAGCTCTGATACCCCAACTTGGTAAGTATTGAGTTCCTGGAAATTCCGGGGTCAGGTGTGATAACAGAAAGCCAGTGTAGGTAATTCCCTGACTTCCCTACTCAGTAATAACTGGGCAAAGCTGAAAGTGTTAGGATTCCTCACAGTTTTCTGATTCAGAAGAAAGAGAAAGCATGTTAGGGGCAAGTGTCTCAGAATTAACTACTTCAGATTATATATATAGGGGTTGGCATAATTTGGAGCAAATAAAACAAAGCTCTAGAGGTGCCAATATATATTATTTATTATAAAGAATTAAGTCATGCAATTATGGAGTTTGAGAAGCCTCACAAAATGCCTTCTGTAAACTGAAGTGAAGACCCGGATTCTATTCAGGTTATCAATAGATTGAATGATATCCATCTACATCTGGGAGTACTATCAGCTTTATTCAGTCTACCTATTCAAATGTGACTTCATCTAGAAACACCTTCCCAGAAAGATCCATAAATAATGTTCAGTCAAGTATCTGGACATCTGTGGCCCAGTCAAGCTGACACAAAATAGCCATCACAACAAGCAACCATTAATATTCCATTCAAACCCGTGTTCTCCCAGCAGCAGATAGAATTGCTGACAGTGCCAGAGAACCACTAAGAATTAAGCAGCTCACACTTATAGCATGCTGCCTACATGTGCTTTCAAGGACAGCGCAAGCTTCTGTCACCAAATCAGTGGTGTTACTCTGGGACTAAAGAATATGCAGAAATTGAAGACGACTTTGTCTAGGACCACATAACCACAGGACAAGAGAGATGTACTCCCGGTTCAGATCTTTTCAGAATTTTCCCCTCCAAAGCAGAGAGAAATAAGTATCAATGGCAGTGATGCAACTATTTAACTTTCTTCATTCCCCAATTCAAATAAAACAGATATATAGAACAAAAAATACAATCATCTTAACTATAAGTGACACTATGAGTGGAGCCAAAAAGACCTGAGGGGCCTGGGAGAGATATGCACAGGGATGTTGTTTCAATGGGTCTCTTAGTTTCCTGGGGCTGCCATATCAAATTCCTACCAAACTGGTAATATTGAACAATAAAAATTTATTTTCATTGTTCTGGTACCCAGAAGTCTGAAATCAAGGTGTTAGTAGGGCATGCTGTCTCCCAAGATTCTAAGGGAGAATCCTTCTGTGATTCTCCCAGCTTCTGATGGCTCCTGGTGTTCTGTGACTTATGCAGCATGACCTCTTCCTTGAGTCTCTACATATTATACTATCTTGTTAAAACATTTTTTAAGGGAAGGGAGATGGGAGGGGAGGGAAGGGAAGGGAAGGGAAGGGAAGGGGCATTTTAATTTATTTACTTACTTTTTTTCTTTTTCTCCTGGCCTGGGTCAAAAATTTGGGTCATTGGAGTTTACATGGTCCATACCCCAGCAGTCTCAGATACCTGAGTTACAAGGTCGTACCTCTTTACTGTCTTTTAAAAGGATACTTTCAATGAATTTGAGGCCAAGCCTAGTTCAGTATTAATCTTGATCCTTACCTTAATATATCTACAAGGATCCTATTTGCAAATAAGGTCTCATTCTGAGGTCACAGGTAGACATGAATTTTGTAGGAACCACTACTAAACTCACTAGAAAGAAATACTAAGAGAAATTTTGTCATCTATTATTTAAATTGAATTTTTTTCAAAAAATGTCTGGCTTCTCTGCCTCAGGTATCATGAAGAGAAATCAAGGTGTGACTGAGGGTGTGTATGAGAATCCATTTCCTTACTAATTCAGTTGTTGGCAGAATTCAGTTAATGCGGTTGTTGAAGTGACATCCCATTTTCTTGCTGCCTATTGAAGGGGGATCATTCTTCAATAGGTTGCCTGCATGCCTATGCTCCTGGTCCTCTTCCTCCATTTTGAAAGCTAATAATGGTCGGCTGTTGTTCTATACTGAATATCTCTTCTGCTTTCTCTTCTACCTCACCTCTCCCTCTTCCCTTTCTACTGTATATCTATGGCTTCTTCTTTCATGGCATCTCTAACTCAACAGAGAAAATTCTCTGTCTTTAAGGACTCATGTGATTAGATTTGACCCACCTGGACGGCTTAGGAGAATCTCCCCTTTTAGGGTCTCTGTCTGTGATTACAGTTGCAAACTTCCCCTTTCCATGTAACCTAACCTCCAATAATTCCAGGGATTAGGATGTGAACAACTTTGGGGCACAGATGTTAGCGAGCTAAAATGCCTAGTAAAATAGTTTATGGTGATTTGTCACTATCCTTAGCTGTACATATTTCTAAGGTTCATCTGTGGAACAGGTTTTTGCCTCTAGAATCCCATTTTCCTTATACTAAAAGCACTTTAAGAACATTGATGATATTTTACTTTCCATTTTATTATGTCTACTCTACCAGAAGGCCCTCACTGGCTCTTTGTGACTGAGAACCCTAAGAAAAATATTAGTAACTCTCACTTACCTCTCAAGGATGCTTTGATGAGTCCATAAAAAATTTAAACTAAAACTTTCATTAAAGCATATATGTGAAATAATGAGTTAAGGATCAGATTCCAAATTTAGCTAATCCACTAGATTTTTTTCAAGATTAGAGAATCAGTCATTATTTTTCCTGATAAAATCCCACCATGAGAAATTTGATGTTTATTTTTTCTGTTGAGCAATTTGATAAGAAGAATAAAAAGATATTATTTTGACTTATTGAAAGAATATTTTTACTTCCTTTGCCTTGAGATGTAAAATAGAAGAATGAAAACATGCACAATATAGGTCTATGTTTGTCTTTGCTTATTTTTCATGGCTCTGATATTATTTATGTGGGGCATATTAGATTTGATCTGGCTATCTGGCAATTAGTGAGATGTACAGGCACGATTTTTAATATTTTAGGACTGAGTTTAATTTCAAATTCCTATCTGCTTCCAATGTCTATTAAAACAAGTTTGTATAATTAAAGCCATTATAAAACTGGACTCAAAAATGAAAGTTGGATACAAGCATATCAGAAATTATTATTATATTAAAATTATTTAACTAGCATTGCATTATGTATGTTATATATGTGTGTGTGTGCATCATTGAAAATCCACATCAATATAGACTACATTATGTTAATCACAGTTCAATTCTATCCTTCACCGCCTGTAATTGGCCCCTTTACCCAGTTTGCTCATCCTCTCTCCCCTTTCTTCTGAGAGCCACTAATTTTATCTTATAGATTAAAAGTCTATTTTTGTTTTAGGTGGCTCATTTGTTTGTTTTTATATACCACATAATGAGTGAAAGCATACGATGTTTACTGTGTTTTAGTCTTATTTCATTATGCAAATTTTTCTCCAGGTCCATCCATGCTATTGCAAATGGCAGTATTTTATCTTTTAAATATATATATATATATAGCTGAACAGTATTCCATCATGTGTTTGTATGAATATATATATATATCATATTATTGTATTTTTGATGCCATATTTTCCATTTAAAATTTTTACAGGATAAATTGGAGGAAGATACAAATTAGGGTCTGGAAACCTGCTGTGGTTTAACTCCATGTTTGTCTCCCACCCAAAAGTTTGACTAAAACCTACTAAATATATGAGAATTGAAGAATGAGTTGAGTTTCATGCTTAATTTTTAGGAAGAAATTTGCTTCTATTCTTTCTTGTCTTCAAGAAGAAAGATTTGAATTGGGATAACACTCTTAAGGAGAGCCATTTTGTTGTGATCAATAGAAGAAATAAATTTGCAGTCTTCTTGATACTTAATTTTTTTCTTTTTTAAAGCCAGTCTTACTGATCCTTCATGTAGTAAATGCATGGGTAACGGGTGGAGAAGGTGGTTTTTTTGTGTGTGAAAGTAATCAGGTGGATGGACCCATGTAATTGAAGGGGACATAATAAGTATATGGCTGTAGATCTAAAGAGATACTTTATCCAATCAGCTTGGATTAGTAGCTTAAAAACATCTATTTCTTTATCTACTGATTTTTATTTTATATATATTTTTTCTAATCAAGGAAGAAGAGATTGAGTCTTTTTATTGTTTTTATAAAGTCCCAAGAGTAGGCATCAGATAAATCACAGAAGAAAACGAGAGCTCAGGGACAGAAATGACTTTGAGATTTTAAAACACCAGAAATTTTCAGAAAATGTCAGGGAGTATTTCAGACTCTCAAAGCTATGGAAGTAGGGATTTGAGACAACTTTTAATCAACCTTGGGTCAGGTTACTTAAACTCTTGACCATTGAATTCTTAGCTATAAAACAGGGATAATAGTGCCAACCGAAAAATTTCACACACATTCACACACATACGTGTGTATACACATATCACAACTCTAATATTATTATATACACACAGGATCTTAGGAAAGCAAGTAATACATATAAGTCTGTAACAGAAATTTATTATGATCATGGTTATGACTATTATGACTTCTATTAACGGATCAGGGAAGCACAAAGAAATGAAAAGACGTAGAGAAAGTAATGGTACTAGATCTTTATGTTGGTTGATGGTGGTGAACACTAATGTAGCTCAGAGCTTTCTTGAAACATGGCAAACTGGTCAACTTTGGGTTATGTGGATATGATAAGAGAAAGCAAACATACATGTTTTCTAGAGATGACCTCTGGTTTCTTTAGCATAGAAGGCACATTATGTATTGTGGTCACAAGTTTGGTGGAATTATATTTAGTGAGAAACTTAGGGTGATAGAACTGTCTCAGAGATCTGATAGAACTGGAAATGTCTTATTTTGAAGGATACCTTTGAAGACTCCAGGAAATGAATGAATGAAAAAGTACAATTGTATGTTAAGCTGGAAGAGGAGATTGAAAAGGGCTAAAAAAGTAGTAAGTTAGGTAGCTAGAGGATCAAGGAAAATGGACCAAGATGTAGATCAGATAAGTTTGAACTACTCAGGAATAAAATTAAACCCTAGGCTTGAAATAAAATGTTTCCTTGATGCAAAATAAAGTATATGCTGGAAGGACGACAGAACCTTGAGGAAACAACTTTCTTAGAACAAGACATCTTTCTAGGTCCTATAGCCCTTATTTTATTAAGTAAATCATTCATTCATCTCCTACTACATGTTAGACCATGGAAGATGTTGGTGCAGCAGTATATTAAAGTATTTTATAGACTGTGTTGTGGAGATACTCAGTTCAATTCCTCATTTTGTGACTGTTTCAACACCCAAGTCTGTAATGTTGGGAACACTAATGTGAAAACCTGTATTCTTTTCTTTGGGGAGAAAAACAGCTGAAAAATCAAGACAAGCATTGGTATGGCCATACCAATGACAAAACCACCCCGTTTTGTAATATTCAAGAGGGAAGGAGCTCTTAATTATAAAAAAACTTGAAAACAATTATCCTTCACTATTTTATATATTGACCATAAAAACCACATTGGAAATTGTTTGCTATGCTTTCTCCATGCACTGGGGTTCTAGGCTACTTCTACCACTCTGGAGTGCAATGTTAACTTTAGACTCCATTATACAGATTTGTGATGGTTTACAGAACTTGATGTAAGACTATTCAATAGTGAAAAGTGTTATGGGAGATCTCTACTACTGTGCTCATTTTCATAAAGGATTTCTATTCTACACTGCTCAGGTATGAGCAGTGACATTTGGCTCCCACTTGTTCCTCCCCTTGGGAGTAGTGACTGACACTCAAAGGATCATGTAAGCTAGGAGGAAGGGACATTATAATGGAATGTGGGCAATATTGTCCATTTGTCTTGCTTTGTGTCAGTCCTGCCTTTGTTTGGGGGTAATGTGTGCTCTTTCTTTCTCCTCCTTGAGATGGCAGACCAAGTAGGCCCCATTTCTGATAGGTCAGCTCTGCTGTCTTTTGATTTTCCCATTTGTCAAGTGGTGGGAACTTCTGTGTCAAGTACATTTCAAGGCCTAAGTTTTTGGATGGAAGCAGAAAGCTCTAGTGTGCTTCCCAGTTTAACTTTGCTCATAGAAAATAACTGTAAATGCATTTTGACCTTCATTTATTTTCTTTTGGTTGATATGGAAGGAGGGAGTGGAGTGATGGATGAATAAGCATCCTATAAACTTCCAGTAAAAATAAGAAAAAAGTTTTAGTTTTGATTCTGTCTATGCTTTCTGTGAGATTTTGGGTAAGTTAATTGATTTTCTTAAGCCATGTTTCTTACTGAAAAAAAAAAAAAGCATAATGCATGTGAAATTGCCCAACCCACTTAGAAAATCTTAGTTATTCATACATTTTGGCTTCCCTTGAACTTTTGTTCCCTTCAATTCTTTCTTGGTGGGCTTGCTTATCTAGCCTTCTGTGGCAGGGTCTATTTCTCAGTTCTTTCTTTGCATTTAGAAATGAACAGCTGGGAAGAGTTAGCTATTTTAGGCCTGTCAATACCGTGCACTGGAAAGGAAAAATAATCCAAGAAATGAGTAACAGCTCCAGAATTCTTAAAATAAAATTGAACTCAATTCCAATTTTTAGATATCTTAAGATATTTTATTATTTTTAGCCCCAAACTTACTAGGGAAATTCAGCACTTAAATTCTTACAGTTTTTAATATATGTTGCTAAAATTTTTTTCCTCAGCTGGAACTAGAAAAGTAACTGATTGGTGGTAAACATTGAATATCTTTTACTTTTCATCTAGAAATGAACAGTGTTCAAATGATTTCTCTGCAATGTAAATATTATAATTTCCTCTGCAATTATAGTTACATTATTTTTCTAACTTCATAATTGAATGAATTTAATTAAAATTAGAGGAAGAGTTTCATGGAGAGAGGTCTAGAATTCAGTTTTGCTTTTTAATAGATAAGTAAGAAAACTTCATAGTGCTCTTGCAATTCATGAATTTATTTAGAGATGGTTTTCTTGATGTAAGTCCCCTTTGTCTGAAGATGTGTTTCATCTTTCCCCTCCCACCTTTCCTAGAGTTAGGCTCTGGAAAAGCAGAGATAGCAGCCCCATAGTTGTTCTGTGTCTTGAATGCAGTCTTATGCTTGAAACATCCCTCTCTGGTCCTACCTTTAAAAAACTTTGTAAAGGTGGAATATCTGATGAGTTTAGGCTCAGTAGGATGTTAGTGACTGGTAAAGCTGAATATACTAGTTTCCTAGGAATATTTGAATTGTGGGCAATGCAGAAAGCCACAGTTTAAAGAAATAAATCTCTGTGAATTTGTATACATCCTGGAATAGATGGAGACATCATTTTATGAGGGTCAGAGATGACTTTTTGTTGACCCTGAAGTTACATCATAAAAACAGCTACAAAGACTCCCTGTTATTGACAGAACCTGTACTTAAGAGACTAGTCAAGACTGAGCTGTGGAATGATAAAACCTTTGAAAAATCTTTCATGTGAGAACAACATGGGGCAGCCTCTCACCAAAATAGCTCAGAAATCTGTGTCATGCAGTTGCAGTGAACACCTACGAACCTCATGCATAAAACACAACCGCTTCCTGAGGACAGAGGGAGGAGAAGAAAAGTGGTGGTTGTGACTGTAGATGAGAAGGGATGTAGAAAGAGGCTATCCACACTGGGTTCCCAAGGATAGCAGCATTTTTCAATTCAGCCTTGTCCTGAGTCTGTTTTTAGCTTTGTCAGTGCCTAAAATTTACCTAATTGTTGCCGTGAAATTGGAAGAAGTGGATGGGGTCTAAAAAATCATGCTATTTCAACACACGAAGGACTGTTTTACAATAAGACACACTTGTTTATTTTACAGAGAACTCTGGTTGGCAAGAGGACCTGAATATTAATGTCAGTCGGTCAATGCATTCTCTCCCTGGAAACAAATTCTTTGTAGGAGGCAGAATAATGTAACTTGTAATTCAAGATTTTGCACATAGCATTAAAGAGTCAGAAAGTCCTGGCTTTGGAAATTACTGGTTATGAGACCTGGGATATATCACTTAACCTTCATTAGCTTCAGTCTTTTCATAAATAACATGGATTAAGACAAAATAGAGTGAGAGAAAAAAATGAAGTTATGTATGCAAAATACCACCAGATTGGCGACTAAGTAGATATTAAAAAATGCACAATGAACCAGTAAGAGGGCCAACCCAAGGGAATTAGGTGGAGAATCCTTATGGTCAATGTCATTGCTCTATTATCAGCACAATCATAGATTCCAATGGAGGGTGATTGTCTTGTCGACTGCTCCATTCAACACCTCCTCCAGGACGCCCAGGCCACACTGACCTGCTCCTAATCAGTGACTTTTCTCTCCAGATTCTGTGTAAACCACATGCATTCTTAAATGTGATGAGTTAGTTTGGCCTCTGCTATATGCCATTGTAAACATGCAACAGAGCTGCATGGATTGGCCTTGAGTGACTCCACACAACTGACAACACCAGATTCACAAACAGTTTCAAGAAAAAAATATGAATCAATTAAGTGTGACTATTGCATGCCTATTCTTACTATTTTCCACACATAGTAGGTGGCTTTATTTTATATTACAGTGCTTTATGAAATGAGTGTGTAGCCTTGTATGTATATTCCTGACAAATTCAATGTGACTTAAAAGGCTGAAATAAGGCTTAGCTGCTGATGACAAAAACAACTCCAGCTAGTCTGAGCAGAAAGGCATTTTATACAGGGAATTCATTTTCTACAATGTTTTTCAAAATCCTGGTGAATCAGCCCTTATACTGGGCCTCTGGGAATGACTACAGAATAATAATAAGCGTAACATTGCACAACTATTCGACCAAGAGAGCTGCCAATCCTGTCAGTTAAAAAGTCAAAGTATTAGGAAACTGTTATTCAAAGTGCTGGTTTAGGGTTCATACCACCTTAACTATAATCCAGAGCATCACTGACAAAGTTCTTGGTTCAAGCCCCACATGCCAGCTGCAATTCATACCAGTAATGGGTACTTGTGTACCATTGAACTCATTTCCAAAACTCTTATTGACTGTGTCTAGTTGGCACAATCTATTCATAGCTATAACCATGTAAGAAGGGAATAAGGACAATGTTGTTTTTAACTTTCCAGATTTGATAGATAATACAAGGAGGTTGGGATAGATGTTGAGTGAGTCAGCCAGCCAGATAGACCCAAGGCAAATATGTGTATAAAGTAATAATTCAGGTGCTATGGAATATAAGGATGAGTAAGCCAGATTCTATCACCAACAGTAGAGTGTTATAATCTCATAGGGGAAGAGACAAATTCAGTGTCTTTACTTTATGGAATTAATTTCTCAGGAGTCTGGGAAGGTTCCCTTCCTATGCACTCTTAAAGCATATTGCTTCTATTATAACTTTATATGCAGTATTGTATATTAGTTTTATATTATAACTTAAATATACAGTATTGTAATCATTGATTATTTTGCCTGTGTACTCGGTGAGCTATTATCAGGCATATAAAAAGCAAGGACTATATGTATCTTGTTCACTATCAGATAGTCTGTGTTTAATCCAGTACAAATAAATATTTTTCAAATGATTATATAAATGAAAAAAATATTTTAAATAGGAGTCAAAATTGTAATCTCCAAGGATACAGGTATTCACTTGTTATAGAATACTTCCTTCCTGCCAGATCTCAGTCTTGTCTTGAGGCCAACATAGGACAGTTTAAACAATACATCAAACACTGGTGTTAGGGGATGTATTTCCCATTGCAGCCTACCAGTCATAAATTCTCCCTATGTGGCAATTACATGTTTGTGGTTGAAAAACTTGGCTAGATTCGACTTTTTTTGCTAACTGTGTTACAAGATAGTAAAATGAAATCTGCTGTGCTACCTGATTGAAGACACTTGCGACCTGGTAAAAATGTTAGATTAATAGGCAAGGTTGCCCATATTCTAAGTTACTTCTTGGAAACAGGTAATCCAAAATGTTATGGGATCTGAGATGATGTTCCATGCTTATAAATAATGTTGGAACTGATACTACACTACGACTGCTATTATTTAGCGTAGACCATAGTGTTTTATAGTCATGATCTCATCGCATGTGATTTAACTAATTTAAAATCACAACAGCTTATGAAGTCAGGTGCTATTTTGCTTCATTTTAAAACTGATAAAGTTGAAACTTGGAGATTTTTAATAACTTACCAATATTACGAGGTTAGTGATCTAGAAGTGGGCTCTCAAAGATTGTTCTAGCTAATCTCAAAGTCAACATTTATAACTCCTAAGTGAATTTCACCAGTGATTTTCCTTATTCTGTAAGAAAACTATTACAGAAAATATTAATAGAATATAGTGATATCTAGCTTATTTACTTTTCTATACAGTAATTCTATTTTTTTTTTTTTTTGCCCCTCCCTGCTTCCCTGGTAACAAGTCACAAATCCGCAATTTAATTCTCACAATGTCCATGAAACACATCCTTTCTCCACTACACAGATTCTAAAATAGAAACAGATTAAGTAGAGGTAAGACCTCAATGGACGTCTTCCAACTCTAAACATTGGTCTTGTGGCTTTTCATCATACTTCCTCCCACTTTGTGAAGTAAAGACCTGTAGGCTTCAACCTTTCCCAAATGACTGCCTTGAACTCTGTGGCCTTCAGAGCCCATGAGCTGACCATAAAGGC